>BMAO01035637.1:0-93037 GCA_019973975.1 Trichonephila clavata | reverse complement strand
GTGTTGGGGTAGTGGTCCCTATGTGTTTCTCTCTCTCTCACACCACCTCTCAGTAATAAGACTGCGTTGGTGACAAATATCTTTATTTCTCTTCTTCTCTGTTGCTCGGGCGTATGTCGGAACACTGTGATGGGCACCGTAATTCTCGCTCTCGCTTGTCCGATCTCCCGCTCACACTCTCACTGAGAACTCAACGCTCGTTTTCTTAATACACTTAATCACCGCCAGGCGGTGCCCACTGCGCATGCTCAAACATACCCCCCGGCCTTGCAATATTAATATTCAACAATAGCAATACAGTTTCACAATTCACAACAGTTTCAGGTTAAACAATTGTTTTCAAAATTATTATATATATAAAGTACAATAAATTTTCAGTAAAAAAAAAAAAACAAGTTAAAATTACAAAGCACAATTCAATGAAAAACACATAATTTCTTAAATGGAAATTGACCTTAACTATTTACATCTATAGGTAGAATACAAATCTTAGTTATGGGCCTCTTAAATTCTCCTGTTTTTGTTTTAATTCTGACTGTTCTCACTTTACCATCAGAACCTTTATAGACCTCAACGACGCGCCCTAAAAGCCAGTTGCAAACTGGTGTAAAATCCTCCTTTACAATTACCATTGTCCCACACATTATATTGTCCTTCTCGATCATCCACTTGGTTCTCTGTTGGAGAGTATTCAGATAATCGGTACTCCATTTTTTCCAAACTACCTGAATTACCTTTGTTGTTTTCTGCCAACGGCTTAATCTATTGTCATTAATATTAATTACTATGGGCTCAAGAATAGAATTAATTGATCTACCAATCAAGAAATGGGCAGGAGTTAATACCTCAAAGTTATCAAAATCATTGGATATTGGTGTAAGGGGTCTGGAATTTAAGATTCCTTCCACCTGGATAATCACAGTTTCAAACTCCTCGTATGTGAGTCGGATCTTCCCAATGCTCGCTTAAGGTGATATTTCACTGACTTTATGCCGGCCTCCCAAAGACCTCCCATATGTGGGGCCCTTGGTGGAATAAAATTCCATTCAATGCCTTCTTCACTGAAATATGGCGCCAGATTTTGATCCGGAAAGTTAAGGGTCTTATAAAATGCCTTTAATTGAGAATTCGCACCAACGAAATTTGTCGCATTGTCTGTAAAAATTTTGGAACATTTTCCTCGCCTAGACATGAATCTCTTAAGAGTTGCAATTATTGCATCCGAAGTCAAATCGGAAAGAATTTCAAGGTGGACGGCACGAGTCACAAAGCAAATGCAAACACAAACATAAATTTTGTTAAGGATACCTTTTCTCTGATTTTTGTAAGCTACAAAATATGGACCTCCCAAATCTAGACCAGTTACACTGAATGGAGGGGCCATATTCACTCTTTCATACGGAAGATTGCCCATTATTTGAGAAGAGGGTATTGGTTTACACTTGAAACATATCACACAAGTATGAACCGTTTTCCTAGCTAGGTTTCTACCTCCTAAAGCCCAAAATCTCAATCTTACTGCATTCAGTAATCCCTGTGGACCAACATGAAACAATTTCTTATGTAAAGTTATGAAATATATTCTACTCAATTTAGAATTTTTAGCCAGTATAGCTGGATGCTTTTGGCTGTAGGGTATGGAAGCTTTTTCCAGCCTACCACCAACTCTCAGGACTCCTTTATCATCCTGGAATATGTTTAAAGATTTAAGATTACCTGAAGGGTCACTTAAGTTAATACCACTTTGATCCTGCTTGATAAGCCAGGTTTCGGACTCATTTACTTCATTCGTAGTTAAAGGTCCCCTCCTTTTCACCTTGGATCTGCAATTGTGAATAAATCTATAAATATAAAAACAATATGTAATATTTTAAAATAATTATTAGAAAGGTCCATAAGATGGTTGAAAAAGTCAAAGTTCTTGGAACACAGCAATGAAGTCTCCAGAGTTCTCTCAGGCACCCGTAGTTCGCAGTCAAAGTCATCTCTCTGGGTTGGTTCCCCAATGACGGTGGTTGAATAAGCACTCTGTTGAAGAAGATCAGGACCATGCCACCATTGAAAGTTGTCACGAAGCTCCTCGGGAAGTACTCCTCTAGATAACATATCAGCAGGATTCTGTTCCGATGCAATGTGATGCCACTGGTCACGGGAACTTAGTTGATGAATCTTAGACACTCGATTAGCCACGAACGTCTTCAATTCTCTTGATTCTCGATGTATCCATGAAATCACAATAGTCGAATCCGACCAAAAATGCACAGCTGAAATCTGAAGCTTCAATGCGTCCTTCACCTTCTTCATCAATTTAGCGGCAAGAACTGCCCCACACAGTTCAAGTCTTGGAATGGAAATCTGCTTCAGAGGTGACACTCGGCTTTTACTCGTTACGAGACACACTTTAACTTCTCCAAAGGCAGATATTGACTTGAGATAAATAGACGCTCCATACGCCTTTTCCGATGCGTCGCTAAATGCATGCAACTCAATGCTCTCCGCTCTGTGAACCACAATACATCTGTCAATAGAGATGCTATTCACGGCTTCCAAGGAGTCGATAAATCGACGCCACTCCTTTTCTTCCTTAAAAGGAAGTTCATCACTCCATCCCAATTCCAGCAACCACAATCTTTCCATAAATATCTTTGCCCAAGCTATAATTGGACCAAGGAGACCCAAAGGGTCAAAGATTCTTGCAATGGTAGACAAAACCATTCTTTTGGTGAATGAAGTTGGCCTTTGTTGCTCTATTCTGAAAAGGAAACAGTCTGGTCTAGGATTCCAAATTATTCCTAGAGCTTTAGTCTCATCAGACTCTAAGAAAGCATACTCTTGCAGGTTTGAAGTTATCTCAGGAAAATTACCGCACCACTTATGAAGATGCATCCCTGCAGTCTGGAACATCTCTATCAATTGATGTTGCAATTCTATTAACTCTTCTATACTCTCGGAACCTGAAAGTATATCATCCATGTAGCAGTCACTCAGCACCACAGGAGCCGCCAAAGGAAAATTAGTAGCTTCATCCATCGCTAACTGCTTCAACGTTCTCGTGGCCAGATAAGGTGCGCTAACTGTACCGTAGGTGACTGTAGTTAACTCGTACGTTTTTATTGGTTCTCCTATGCCATTCTTCCACAGAATTCTTTGCAAACACGTTTGCTCTGGGTGTATATTTATCATGCGAAACATTTTCTCTATATCCGTGGTAAAGGCATACTTGTGCTTTCGGAAGCGAACCATAATGGAAAAGAGGTCTTCTTGGACCAGTCCGCCATTAAATTGAATTGAATTTAGAGATTTCCCACTTGTTGATGGACTTGATCCATTAAACACTATTCTCAGTTTCGTTGTAGACTTTTCGGGGCGATAAACAGCATGGTGTGGCATGTAAAATGCAACTCCAGACCCATCCGCCTTGATCTCCCTCATGTGACCCAAATCCTCATATTCCTGTAAAAATTTCTCATACAGGGACAAATATTCTTTATCTCTATTTAGTCGTTTCCACAAAGAGTTTAATCTCTGAATCGCGGTTTGTTTGGATTCACCAAGACATGAAGGATCTTCTTTTAACGGCATCGCCACTGTATATCTTCCCTGGTCATCTCTTGAATGGGTGTTTTTAAAATGATCCTCACAAATATTTAATTCACTGGTTTTAACAGAATCGATTTCTACACTTTCGATTTCCCAAAACTTCTTAATTGAAAGCTCTAGATTATCCTCCTGAATAACCCCACAATGTTCCTTTCCCTTCTCCTCTGAGGAAATAGATCCAGAAACAACAAATCCAAAAACAGTGTTTTGAAAAACAACATTTGAACCCTCCATGTTGAACTGTCCGGGTAACATTAATTCATAAAAGACTTCTGCACCTAATAGCATTTGGACGCGCTCTGGAATATTAAAATTATTGTCAGCTAATTTAAGATTGGGAATATTATTCAGATTAAAATCGATCTTCGTTGTTGGAACAAGATCTTGAGTTATAGTTGGTACCAAAAAAAAGTCTAATGTTTTAACATAACTCCCTTCTTTATTGCTAATAGATACTGTTACTCGCGATTCTATCGGAATTAATGATTTGCTTAATCCCGAAACCAAAACATTAGATTTGTATTTTTTCAATCCAATTAACTCGCATAAGCTTTTAGTTACAAAGTTAGAAGTGCTTCCACTATCTAAAATTGCTTTGACTGGGAATAAACCATTTTCACACTTTATGTAACAAATTGCTGAGCCTAGCAGAACACATTTTTTTCTGTTTATACTCGTTGCGGTTAGTAAGTTGTTTTGAGTTTCTGCACTTGGGGTGAATTCAGGCGCTGATGTGTTTAGAGGTTCAAGGGTGGAATTTATTACTTCCTGGTCTCGCGCTCGCTCTGTGTAATGTATGGTGTTATGATGTCGCTTTTGACAGTTTGAACAACGATATCTCGATTTACAGTCTTTTGCTCTATGAGATGCAGAAAGACAATTAAAACAAAGGTTATTAGCTTTAATCACATCTATTCTCTTGGTTACGGGAAGTTTTAAATACACTGCACACTTGTATAATGGATGCGATTCAGCGCAACAAACACATTTAGAGTTTTTAATCTCACTCAAAAATACTCTTGACGCGCTATTCACTGGATTATTTCTAGAAAAGACATTCGGCACATGTTTTAAGCACTTTCCTCGAGAAGTGTTATACAAGTCTATCTCTTTGGCAAGTTCCAGAGGGCGAAACCAATCATTTCCTGCGCGGACGGAAATGTGTGAAGCTACCTCTTTTTCAAGAGTACTGAAAATTTTGTCCGACACTATAAGATCATTTAAATTATCAAAATCAGATACCCTCCTTAATTTTAAGTAATACTGCCAATTTGTTATTAGACGAGAAGTATACTGAGTATACGTTTCATTTGGATGACGCGTAGCTTTTTTAAATTGTTCAAGAAATTGATTTGCACTTGGCTCGTATTCTCTTAGAGTTATTAATTTTAGTTTTTCATAATTGTTATGCTCGTCATCTTTAACATATGTTAACACATTTGTAGCTTTTTCACCCAACAAATTTAATAAAATTTCCGACTTAAATTTCTCGGGTACATTTTTTGAAGCAAAGGCTCTCTCTAAAGAAGCGAAAAAGAATGCCCAACCTTCAGGTCTATTAGCCACCTTCACAGTTAGAATTCGAACACTCTTCACCAACGCATCTAGCGAATTATAACCCTCATCTGTTCTCTCGTTATCTGAATTAACTCTATGTAAACGTGCAAGCTCAAGTTCAAGCTCTTTTTCTCTTAACCTAGCTTCCTCCGCTTTTTTGCGGTCTTCCTCCGCTTTTTTACGGTCTTCGATGGTATATTGAATTAATTCTTTAACAAATTCAACATCCTCCTTAAAGTATTTATTTTCTTTAATAATTTCTGTTAACTCAACTATAGTTACTTTTTCAGAAAGAGTCTCACCAAGTTCAAGAGCAACAATACGAAGATCTTCCTTACGGCAGTTCTTAAACATTTTTCTAAAGTTAATTTAGTCCTCAATTTATTATAATAAAAAAAAATATAAAAGACCACTACTCACGGCCCTTTGGATGTTCACTTCTCCGGCTTATTGGACGGACCACTCAATGTTGGGTAGTGGTCCCTATGTGTTTCTCTCTCTCACACACACTCTCAGTAATAAGACTGCGTTGGTGACAAATATCTTTATTTCTCTTCTTTCTCTGTTGCTCGGGGCGTATGTCGGAACACTGTGATGGGCACCGTAATTCTCGCTCTCGCTTGTCCGATCTCCCGCTCACACTCTCACTGAGAACTCAACGCTCGTTTTCTTAATACACTTAATCACCGCCAGGCGGTGCCCACTGCGCATGCTCAAACAACTAGGAAAGGAAGAAGTAAAAAATGTGACATTAATTATGAGTAAATTCTTGTAAAAATATAAGGGTATGCTTAAAATTTAACTTTTAAAATTACCTTGAAGCAGAAAATTTTTCATCATGGAAAATTGGACGGAATAAGCTAAGCTAACTGTTCCCTTCCAATTTAACTTTTCAGTGAGATTTTATTAAACTAGAAACTATGTGTGATCAGATGATCTAAGCAATCAATCATTTTGCATTTATTAGAACATATCGTTGGTTAAACAATTTGTTTAAACTTAAAGTATAACTTTATTTTTTTTCAACGAAAGTGAAAAATTAGTCCTTTCGCGTAATTGTAATAAATTTCTGAACAGATAGATTTTTTGATGGGGAATAAACTAATATTTATTACAGTATTGATATATTCGGACAAAACTGTTTCTTTTATAAATCATCAGACTGATTTAATCCGGTGATGACATTATTTATGAAAACTTGTTTGCATGAGATTTTTAAATACGGAATATTAATTCATATTTAATAAATACAAATCTCATGCTTTATTTCTGAAATGATTTAATAAGTTTTCTCTCAGCTTATATCATTTTAGTTTTGCTTGGAATTTTTTTTTTCATTTGTAAACAGAAAATAGAAAATATATCCATTATATATGATATTATCCATTTAATCTTGAAATATATATCCATACACCCTACATCTGTGGTTTTAACTTCCTCATTTTTCTTAAATTAAAAAGATAATATTTACAATATATTAATTAAACTTATAACAAAATGTTATCTCCTATACTTGTTATTAAACTGTAAGATTTTATTTATGCATTCATATAATAATCAATGAGAAAAAAATTTTGTTTTCAATAAATGATTAATTCCTCTTGTAAATTGGCAGTAATCCTGTCTTTAGTGATTAATTAACGTATTCTAAAGCTAGTAAAGCTAAGTCAAAGAACAACTTTACTGGAAAGATTCAAATCAGCACTTTCATTAGACGAGGCAAAAGTGACCGTGAAGTGCAAGATAAAAAGCAATTTCAACCCTGCCCCTTATATTTTTGAAGAGATTGTTTCTATAAATTATCTACCAATATGTACTGTAACGCATGAATTAATGCTGATCAATTACCTCATTCTCAAATTGCAACATCGAAATGATATCTGTGACATAGCGAGAGGATGAAAAATGGTGATGCCCTTCTCATAGTTTGTTCTGTTAAACATTTGTTTCACTTTCTAGCAGAATTATTTCTCTTTATTTCATGTTCCTGTGGCCGCCATGGTCACCTAATCTCACTCCAATGGATTCCTGCTTGAGTGGATACATGAAATACAAACTTAAATTCGAAAACTTTATCTGATTTGAAGTAGATGTCATCACAAGGGAGATTCAACTGATTCATCTTCACATGGTACGGGCTGATGTACAATTCCCCCTCTACCACATGTAAAGCATCGACATGTATTAGGATATACTAGTTGGAAAGTTATTGAACATGAAAATATTTACTTTACTGTTGCTTCACTGTCTTTTTGTGGCGGTTTCCTCTTTTCCTTAGTCTCTATCTTACGCTGCCATTTTTACGTCCTATAAATACCTTTCCAAATATACAATGCTTTTTTTTATTGTAAAAAATTTGTTTCAATGACAGAAAATAAATGTTGCCTGTTAAAACTTTTTAGCGCGTATTTCACGCAGTGGAACAAAAGCGCTATTAGGAAGCAAATTTCGTCTTCGTTCCATATTTTGTCGTACGTTTTTCTCAGCCAATAAGCAACCAATTGGCCTCGGGTTTTCGGCATTTTGTCGCATTTGTGCCCTAGATGAGCTGAATCATATTTAAATTTTCCCATAGTTTTCCCGAATTTTCCTACAAATTTTCCTGAATTTCACTAGTTTTATTTATTTATTTATTTATTTTTTTTTGTCACTCTGAGTGCCCGACTATGGTTTTTACTGCATTTTTTAGCGCACTTTTTTATAGCAATCGCATTTTAAATTGTATTCCGTTCCCTAAAAAGGTGACATTTGGTAGAGGATAATATATATCGACAAAGTTTTTACAAAATCACTCTCCATGTATAATATACATAAGAATTATTATCTTTAATATTAGAAAAATTATTTTTAATAATATGAGAGTTAAAATAGTCTTTAGTATCTTAAATATTTCTACTTGTCCTTCATTTGTAATTATATATACAAAAAATCAGATTTATTAGAGACTATTTGTTTGCTGGAGCGAAATAAATTTTGAAACTCATGACAGAAAGTAATACCAGTTTAAATTCTCCATTTTTTCTAAAAATTATGTCATCCATATGACTGTGTAAACATAAATTGGCTAAGCAATTGCTAGCAAGTTTACCTTGTGCTAAGTCTTTAATTTTTTATAGTGATTTCCGTTATTAATGTAATTTTCTTATAGTAAAACCTAATAAAAGAGTTGAATTTTTCATGATTTAAAGAAGTATTTAAATTACTTTTATCGTATATCTGTAACAGTTTTTAACCATAGCATTTTTTTCATGATAAATATTCAGAAAATCCAAACCGTTGATTACTAGCTACATATATGTTTTATTTTTCATGTAATAAATAATTTCTTCGCAATTTTTTATTATTACGGTAGCACTTGGATTATTTCTAGACAACTGTGCTTTAGTTTTGAAGCATATCATTTATTTGTCTATGTATGTTTAAATGCCGTATGTAATTATTTGGAGCAAGACAGGGCTAATAACAAATTTTTTAAAATAAAAAAAATATGTGGTAATACAAAATCATTGCAAATAATTCCTAATTTTTATAAAATACTGAAATACGATTATTAATTTTTCTTTGTCACTAAATTCTAATTTATTAAAAGTTTTATTTTTTAAAATATTAATGCACTTGGTTATAATAATAGCTGTGTATTATAGCACAATTTCGTCGCACGTTATTTGTATATAAACAAAAATAAAAGATTTTTCAATTATTTAATCATTAATTTATGCCTTTAATAGTGAAAATATGTATTCACACACAGTTTTAAGGTTAAGTTCTATAAATTATTAAGTTCTTTGTAAATTTATCGTTTGTTTTAGAGGTAGTCTATATTTAATAATATTTTAGTAACTAAACTATCCATACTTCAGACTCTAATTTGTGTACTTGTATTCATAATATCTCGTAAATCTTTATTATCTGCTGTATTTAGCTCTGTAATCACGTGTTGATGATGTGCTTAATATAGTAGCGCACACAGGAATTTTTCAGAGGGGGTGGGGATCCAGAATCGAAAGTTCACTATTCTCGTATCATGCTCCAATACGCCGCCCAACCTATTCTTTTGATTTTGCCGATTTTCGGAAACAAAAAAACAGTAAAAAATTAATTATTGAATGAATAATTAGCATTAATTAATAAAATTAATTATTAATAACAAATGCTTAATTGAATTTTACATACTATATGCATAGGATTATAATCAATCGAAAAAAAAATCAAGGACTTTGGGGGGGGGGAGTCCAGACCCGAGGACCCACCCCCTTGTATGCACCACTGGCTTAATAAAATCTTTATATTCATCGTACATTTATAATCCTCTATATTCTAAAGTTCAATTTTCTTATAATAATTAAATATTAATCATTCTATTTTTCGTGTGTGGGGGGGGAGGGCGTGTGTGAGTGAGAGAGAGATTATACAAATCTGTTTTATTATCTGAGAGTTATTTATACAAATCTGCTACAAATTTAAAGTTTCAAAATTATTCATGCCATCTTCATAAGATGGTGAATTTTCGTGATAGTGGGGAAAGCTTCAAATAAATATAGCTATTGTCAAACAAATTTAATAATCTCAGAGGACACAATCTTCACACTATCATTGGTAGTATAAAGTTACACATAAATTTCATCCAATAGACTTTGAAATCCAGCTATAAATTACCATTTGAACAGAAGTTACTCCCATACTAAGGTTAAATCAAATACAGAAACTTAATATTAAAGTCTACACAAATCTCTATTTACACGTCAAAAAGTCTGTCGAAATATATCTTGAAAATATCTGAAAAAGAATTTATTGTTACAATATCTACTATTGTACACAAGCACCACATAGATATATAGTGTATACATATGTAAGGATATAATATTGTGTTTGTATTTCTTATCATGAAAATATTTTTACATTTAGAAAGATACTTTACTGTAAAAGAAAAATTATCCTACGATACTTTAAAAAAAATAAATGAAAAAAATATTTTAGTAAGCTTCTTAAAGCCACAAAAGTTTTTCCCCATCAATCGATTGTTAATGAAGTAGAACAATAGTTTTTTTACGAGTGTCATTTCTGTGTTAACCAAAAATAATAAATATTGAGGCAACAGCTAACAAGTTTCAAAAATTAGAAGACTTTCTATACATTACAAAGTGATAAAATATGTTAATACAATTAAGTTATTTAGCTTATAACAATAAATTTTTATAGTGAAAACATAAAAACTACATTCTTTTCTTCTACACAATGAGTATTAATCATATATAAATATCATGTATTTATTGAATTACAATTTTTTAAAGAAAATTATCAAGTATAAGAATATAAATTATTTCAGAGTTAGTTTATTTAATGATAGTGAGAAAATGTAAACTTTTTAGAAAATTTAATTTATCATTATTTGTGTACACTTTTAAAGCTTTTTATGCGATACATCGTGCTGAAATTCATGCATTAATTAAGTTTCTTATACGAAAAAGTGACCAAATACTGTGCATAGTAAATTTCGTTAAAGATGATTCAGTTAACAATAAAAGTATCTGATGGTTTTTAAAGGAAATACAATATTCTTTTTTTTTTTATGGTTCGATACTGGAACAAGTGTTTTTTCTTATCTAGATTATTTTATCATTCTAAAGTGGCCGCGGTAGCCTAGTGGTTATGGTCACGAACTCGTAGCTGGAGTGTTGCGAGCTCGAGTCCTGGTGCCACTAAACACCCACCATGTAGAAGGGACCGATACACTTTATATCCATCGAATCTCACTGTCCTCCTGTTGGTGTCGTGTGGTACACTGCTGGCCACCGTAAATGCAACACCAAGAAAGACAAGAGATAGCACAACAAAATTTATTTTGTAGGTAACATGTTGATCAAGTATCAAATGATTAAATTTATAGACTTCTGTGAAGTGTGGTTCCTGCCAGAATCAGTAGCCAGAGTAGCCACCATTGTTGGAGATCACCGCTGCCACACGCCTCGGCATTGATTCAAAGAGACTTTGGATGTGTTTTTGGGTACAGCAGACCAAGCAGCTTCCACACGTTGCAAAAGTTGATCTGGTGTGGCAGCTGGGAGTGTAATCTGGGTCAATCGCTGAGCAACCATGGACCACATGTTTTCTATCGGTGAAAGATCCGGAGAGCAAGCCGGCCAGGAAAGCAATTCAATCTAGTGATTGACGAAGAACCTTTGGACAATGCGTGCCACGTGTGGTCGTGCATTATCCTGTTGAAATATGGTTGTGACTAAGCCCTGAAGGTAAAGAAGGACAACTGGCTCCAACACCTCTGAGATGTAGCGCTGGCTGTTTAAAGAACCGGCAATGCATACTAGAGGAGTGCGAGAGTGATATCCAATACCGCCCCATTCCATTAATCCCGGTACAGGACCAGTGTGGTGGTGCATAACCCAGCTGTTCAGCATCCTCTCTCCACGGTGTCTCCAGACTCGAATCCGACCATCGTGGTGTTACAGACAGATGCGTTACTCGTCAGTAAAGACAACTTCATTCCATTCTGCCGCCCACATCCTTCTTTCATCGCACCATTGGCGGCGGAGACGTCTGTGGTTCTGCGTCAAGGGTAGACCAAGCAATGGACGTCTTGCGGACAGACCACTCTGCTGTAAACGGAGTCGAATGGTACGCGCAGACACTGAATGGTACGTTGTGCTTTGGTTCGTGATGAGACTGAGCGATCCGTAACTGCCATGCGCACAATTTGCCTGTCCTCACGTGGAGTGGTGCATTGAGTTGGATACGATCGACCACGTCGGTCCGTTGTACCCTCCTGCATCCAACGGTCACATATCCGCATTAAAGTTGTTTCGTTTCGTCCAACACGACTACCGATTTCCCTGAAAGATAATCCACAATCTCGGTAGGCCACTCTCTATCCTTCCTTTGTCGAACTCGGATACTTGATCAAAAGCTGATCGCTGTTTTCTACGAGACATAACTGATCGTTTTTTGAAAAAACCACAAGAAAAACACAATTGCCGAACTTGAAATCGTCAAAATCTCCAAGCCTTAAATAGCGCCCTGAGGTGGCGCCACAGGCGTGCGTGATGTGTGTCTGCGCTGAAATTCTAATCATTTGCATATCTCACCTCCGCTAATACATGATGTAAATTTCATGTTATTTGCGTGCTTCCTTCAGGGTGTTGCATTTTTGGTGGCCAGCAGTGTAGTTATGAGAAGGAGGTGCCGGCTGAGATGTCGCCTCGTCACTTGGCTTAAGTTCAAAATTACAAGGTTTGACGCCAATAACGCTCGTATTGCTTTATCGTATGACGTTTATATATATGTGTGTGTGTTTATATATATATATATGTATTGTGTCATTCTAAGAAATTATTATTTCATTCGGAAATTATATTAAATTTGCTTAAAATAGTACGTTTAATGAAATCATATATTTTTGTTTTGAATTAATTTTAAAACAATTCAAACTTTAATAATTACTAACTTAGAAAAAATTGTTTTTAAACTTAAAAGTCAAACGTATTTCTCTAGCTATATTTATACACCATTATATTGAGACATTGCAGTACGATCTCTAAACTTCATTAAAAATATTTCCGAGATTTTGAAATCATTAGACAGAAATCGGAAGGAAATATGAGTAAACAATTTCTTCATTTTCCTTTGATAATTACGGATAAATGGAACTTGCTTAAATTCATATAACCATCAGTAAAAACTCTTCTTGGAAATAATTGGAATTGAGGAGAAAACCAAGATAGTTTATTAAACTTTTAATGAAGAACGTATTGTGCAATGCTCCGAAAATAACGGTACAACTGAGAGTGTACAATAATTTAAAAACAAGGGAATCAATAATTTATAAAGCAAATTCTTGGCTGAAAATTAATAAAGATTTTTAATCTTGGGTCCTTTATGGTGAATTGGAGTCAACGTATGAAGTTCTAAATACATTTTAATACCAACAGAGAAAATTTTTTTAAAAATTATTTTTGAAGAAAGGAATTTTAAAGAATTTTATTGATGTATAAGAAACTCAATACAAAATTTTTAATTAAATGTGTAGAACGAATGAGAATTGTTTTCATTTACAAAGAGGATTAGGATGATGAGTAAAATTTAAGATCATTGTAAATAGAATTTGAAACCAAAAAAAATATTAAAATAAAATCATACATTCTAAATTTTTGTGAATCTGAGCACAGAAAGTTATATTTATGATTAAACATTTTATATACTTTTAAGAAATCAGTCATTCGCACAATGTTACTATTCTTTTAAAGCACGCTTAATTTTATGTGGAAATTTTCTCTACTCATTTGTGATATAAATTTATTAAGGTTGTATATGATTAAAATTAATGAGGAATAGTAAGTAACATGAAATTATATCACCTCTCAGTCACTTTTTTTTGTTTGTTCTGGATTTGAAAGTTGCATGATTAATATATAAATATCATTTCTACTGGAATTTTAATGTTCTAAAAAAATCTATATCTTTGAATTTTGAAACTTTTGTTTTATGCCTGGAACACCGAATTCTTGGCTTTTCTTAAAGCTTTGTGGACTAAAAAGTTTTTTTCCAATCATTTATCAACGGCTAAAATGTAAGAAATTTGTTACTGATTTAAAGTTATCCTAGATTCCAACAGGACAAGGAATTCTTAAAAGCTATTTGTCTAAGTTTAATTTAATTGGTAGTGATAATTGTTCTTGTGGTCAGGTTGCTGAAACTACGGAACATGTATTGTTGTATTGTAACCAATATTTTTGTAAAAAAGAAAATTTTAAAAAAGAAGTTGAAACGTTTAGGTATTTTCTGGCCACCTGTTTTGTCTTTGTTGGTCAATTGTACTGAGAGTCTACTATTAAAAGTCTGATTAAACTATTGGATAAAATAAGATTAATTTTGTAAACTATTATTCAAAAATATAAATTTGATCTTATCCTTGAGGAAAAAAGGAGGGAAAAAAAGTTTTATATTCTCGAAAAAGTCAGTACAACACTGGGTTAAACGAGGGAAAAGAAATATTCCTAACAAGGAAAATTGGAAAAAATTTCGGAAAAAAAGGAATTTTAATGACAAAAATATAGAGAGAAATCACTCTCCTAGAAGTGCTGGCGTCGAAAGGAAAAGGGGGAATTTCCATGGGGATAAAGTGATGTACTCAGTAAGAGTCCGTGCAACGCTGGGATAATCTGATTTGAAACAGACCCGTCCGATGGAGCAAAGAGATGGAAGGAATTTCGAAAAAGGGTATTTTAATGATATATTAATATGGAAGTCACAAAAACACCAGGAAGAGTGCTTACACCGATACGAGAAGGGAAAATTTTTAAGGCAAAATAATCTATGCACTTGAAGAAGCCCGTGCAACACCAGGCCATGCAGCTAGTGTCTTAATAAAATTTGCTTACTCTGTATAGATTTTTAAACTTTTATTGGTAACGCAACTTATTTATCTTCGTGTATATATCCTCCCTTCCTTTTTATTTAATATTGATGCATTTTAATGCTGTTTTAAATTATATAATTGTGTAACCACTTACATCTGTAAGCCTCATGTTATGCAATGTGGAGCATGAGGAGTTTTGCAAATAAACTAATTAAAAAAAACTTATAAATTTACTTTTTTTTTGTATCTATATAAATAATTTCAAGGTTTTCATTTCTCTTATTCTTTTAAACTGGAGATTAAATTTCACATACCTGAAATTATTCGTTATTTACACACCAATACATCAATAATTTTTTCGTAGGACTTAATTCCAATTATTCGTGAGTCAACAATAAAAAAATTATAGCTATTTTTAGCATCACCCAATGTTCTCATGCCGTTATTTAATAGAGTCGAGTCCCGAAAACTCAACACTCGATAACCTGGCAGTCCAAAAAAAATCGGCCACATCATTGAAAGTTGAAAAAACGTTATGTGCCGATTACAAATTATTGCTACTGCCCCAGTTAATGAAAAAATACCAAAAATTTTGAAGTCGCTAACGTTTAGGATATAACGTATGTGATCTACTCTCGGCCCCGGCTAGAGGTGTGGGAGGAAGTGAAGGATGACTCGCCATAGTACTTTTCAACTATGTATTCAACACACTAATTATCAACAGACAAGTTCTAATATTCAAACAAGAAGAGATGTTCCTATTAAGAGCAATAGGGGAATAAAACACGAGAGACGCGAATTATGAGAAGACTTCTATTATATATATATATATATATTGATCCTCCTTTTATGGGATCAACCCACTACTCTAATATTTGAGTTACAATTTAGCTATGGTGACCATTCGTCACTTAAATATCTTCAACTATTCAATGCCTGAAACGCGCTATCAATATATACTAATACCTGATCGGTACTATCTCTCCTCGTGGTCAGATTCTCAATATTTCAATATCCATGTAACTCCGTCTATCCATCTCACTTGCTAGAAAACCTATACTATATATAACTGACCTAATCTGCATATCACGGTTTCTTCTTCCAAAAGGGTTGGTTGTGATTGATAGCCCAAAGATTTCCTAAGAGGATTAGTAGAAAGACGCGTATAGATCCGTCACAAGGAGACCGTACAAACTCCTAAATATCATATAGTGAGAGACTAAAGGCTGTCGAAAAACCATCCTTTAGTATTTTAAACTAATGGGCTAACTGTTCCTTCTTCGAATTCGTGATGAAGCATCAATATTCAAAGTGTAGTATGGAAGACAACTGGATATTACGCAATTTTTGTTTTGTGAAGTTACCAGTTTTTTTTTTTTTTTTGCAGAGTCAGCTGCTTAATTTTCATTATAGACAACCATATGTCTTTATAAAGTATTTTTAAAGTGTGTCTGAGCAGGTAACTTACTGTATACTATATCTTCATTAATTTTCATTTTCATGTAGTAAATGCTCTATGCCAGGGGTGGGCAGACTTTTCCATGGTGCGGGCTACTTCTAATCTTTTCAAGGAGTAGCGGTCCACCTAGTGTCAATGGCGCACACAAGGGCGGGGAAGGGGTCACTGGTCCGGACCCTCTCTCATAACCCTTCATTTTTTTCAGAACCCATTACAGACCCATGTATATAGTATGTAAAATGCAATTAAGTATTTGATATTAGTAATTTTTTTATTTATTCATTAATTTATTTTTTTCTGTGTTTTGTTCCCGACAATCGACAAAATTAAAATATATATATATATTTGGCTGCGTATTGGGGTATGATACCAGAATTATAGACTTTCAACCCTCGACTCCCTTACCTTTAAAAATTCTTGTGTGCGCTGCTACCCAATGTCGTAGGTGTGGTGAGGTAAGGAAAAGGTTATTATTATAACTTAATAATAAATAATATGTACTTATATATATATATAAATTATATACACACACCTAACTAAAACAATAACTAACACTTTTAAAACAGTGTTTATAGCAAAACGCAAGAAACAAACTTAATAATAATAGCCCCAAATATAATTATATCAAATCATACATTTATTATGAAACAGTTCAAAGTACATTAAAAAATAAAACATTTTTATCTAAAGTTAGTTTTTGTTGTTATAGTCAGTAGAAGGCTTAATCTGCGTACTGTCAGCCAATCTTGAATTTTCCGTAAAACTACTAAATTGTTAAATTTTTACGCGGTCACCCCAAAATGTCTTGGTGGTCCACTGGTCGATCGCGATCGACGTAATCCCCATCCCGACTCTATGCCTTCATAAAATACATAATTTTCCTTTGTTTAAGGGTATTTGGACAAGTTATTTTATGTTATATTCTCAAGCAAACAATGCATAAGAGCGCAGTACAATATTTCCTTAAGAAACACTCGTACTTAATCTTTTTTTAATCCCATTCTCAATATCCCAGCATTTTCATAATCTCGGCCACCCTACAGTCCTCATTGGGCCGAGTTTTGGGGACTCTACTGTATTAATATCCTATGTCCAAGGGATGATGTAAAGTCTAAATTATTTTTTCCTGAGAGATGAGAACTATTATTTTTATCCCTGTGAAGTAGAACACAATACGATATTATTTATGTATGTTAAATACTTTTTTTTTCAAATTTATGTGTTCTAGAAGTATATGATAATGTAAAATAAATCTAAACAACCAAGACGTAAATTGAAGAAATTTAAATCCGAAACACATGCTCTACAAGAAAACTTTCGAGAATTCTCTTTTTGAAAAGATGGGAATACGGTCCAACCACAAAATTTCTCACATCAAACTGAAATAATTATGCAAATGAAAGTAATTTTCTTTGTTTGGTTAACTGTTTAATAAAATCAGCTGTTCCTGAAATTGCATACAAAAAAAATATCCTAAGAAATACATTTTAAAAATAGCATTTTATTTTTTAATTAACTTAACTGAGTGGCGCAACAGTCCGGGAGAGCCAAGGCTTACTGTACGCAATTCAATATACTTGACCTTGGAACCTGAGGTGCATAAATAGATGTTCCGGTCAGGTGGTCAGTCTGACGCGAAACCCACAGTGTTAAGTTCCCAAGTAAACTTAGTACTCATTTATCGACCCACTGAAGGGATGATTTTATTTTTTGGTTATTTAAAAATGAAAATGTATGCATTTAAAAACTACTACTGAAAAATAAAAACTACTATTAAAAAACTAATGGTGTTTCCAATGATAATAGAAAACAATAAGATCTTATCAATTTCACTTTTCCTGCTTAAATTCAAACATCGGAAGCTTTTTTGGAAACAATTAATCAAAGAGTTAGATTTCTCTTTATTACATTACGTTTTCAAGTAATTTCTACATTTTTTTTTCTCCTCACAACTGACTTTTTCTAACTTTTCCTCGGTGATTCATTTTACTTTTTTACATTTATTTCATAATTTATTTTTTTTACAATGGTAAGAATTACGGAAAACTTCAGGTCTGATTATTATAATCAACAATAATTTTAATAGAAAAATATTCCCCTCACTTCGCCAAGTGTTTTCGTAGAACTGGCAAAATGTTACGTATACGTTAGTGTTTCTCTTGAGAATAATATTCGATAGAAAATGTTTCGCGAGCCTTTTAAGCTTCTTAGCTATAAATATTCCTCTTCGTCGACTGACAGCTCAAGAATTGATGGATAATTGAATTCTCTTGGGGCATCAGTACAAAATTGTTATGTTTAAAGGAAGTTATTTCACTTTCGTGCTGGAGAATGGTCAATTTATTTGCTTCCATAAAAACATTTTTCGTTACATTGTGTTCAGATTGAAAACAAAATTTTATACAATTTGTGGATGCTCCAAAAAAGTTTTCAGAAATATGAAATTAAGTTGCGAATGTCTCGTGGCGGGATTTCTGTGCTGTTTATTTATTTTATTTTAAAAACTCCAGTTTTCCAGGTATCGAGAATGCGAAAAGTCAATATTTTATTTTATTTTTTGTTTCTCTTTATGATAATAATTTATCAAAAGAAGAAAGTTTATGCAAATTCCATAAAGAAATCTGTAAAATAAATATTTTTACTCACATTAAAAGTGTGCATTGAAAGACAGAAGCAAAATAGGCTGGCGTGGTTCTGATATAATTTCTAATATCCCATTTTCTTGTTTAAAATAAAATAAATGAAAGAAATGATGTACTTAATCTATAATTCATTCACTAAATAAACTTTTTAGTTCACTAACAATTTGTTATTTGAAGTAAAGTTACAAAATGCTCGTAAAATTTGCTAAAATAAGCTGACATCCTAATTTTATGCAAATACAAATGAGCAAATAATGTAATTTATACTAATTGCTTTTTATAATAACAACATGCAGTTTTATTATATATCATTTAAATTCAATTATATATATAAATAACAAAATTTATCTTATGACACACAGTGTATATATTATTAATGTAAGTCAAATATATATATATATATATTATAGTTTGGCAAATTATTATCTACCACCAGTAAGAATTTAAACATGAATACTTAGAACTTAAAACTTACTTAATTTATATTGAAATTTGCTAATACTTGTATTTTATTGAAATACTAATCCTAAAACCGATAGATGGCGTAATCTTCTAGGAACATTTAGATAAACCCAGAGTGCCGATAATCTTTCTATCTCCTAAAAATCCCTTGACTGAAGAAAGACAGATCATTATTATGTTTTGAGATATTTAAAAGAAATTGTGGGAATGGTTCAAATTAAAAATAAACACCAATGAATTCCACTTTAGGATAAAGAGCATATTTAATCAGTTAGTCTTTCAATTTTTACAAATTTAACATTAGCATGAAAACTTTGAAATTATTTACGTTTTAATAATCCTAAAAACTTTTAGACTAGGAACCAAAATAAGGAGGAAAAAAATTTATGTTTAGTGATTCAAGAAAAGAACACATTTAAGAGGGAATCTTACTAAAACGTTCATCTTCAAGTAAATTTGAAAAAACACTTATCTATGTGAAACTAATATTCTTTTAGAGTGGTTTTTCAAACCGTTTTGATGGTTAATCTTTCGTGAGAGAAAAGCATATTTTAATATTCAAATAGAAATATATGGCAAGTTATGCATATTCATTTTAAACACACAGAGAAATCAATCCGATTTTTTAAGTGTTAAAAAAATTTTCTCCTCTCTAATTATTTTCCAAGATTTTTTTGAACTTATACAAAAGAGTTTTAGCACCTTATAAATATTTATTAGTAATTTTTAATCAAAAATAATACAATCAAGTATATATTTTAAATACAAACCTCTAGATATCGACTATATATATATAGATAGTGTTATTCTACTTGATAATATTATACTAACAATACTCGCGCGTTAAGGTATCCGACTGGTTGCGACAACTTTTTTTTAAAAAGGAAGATATGGGGATTTTTTTGTTGTTTTTAGATTTGTTTAGTACATTTTATGAAAAATATACTAAAATTAAGAAGAGAAAAAGAAATTATCATTACTAAACAAAATGGGTAAAAATTGACAAAAATTAACATAAATGCGGCTGATTCTGTACCAAAAGTATATGAACAAACTTTCAATTTTTCAATTCTGGTGTGTTGCTATGTTATTCTATTTTGAAATGACCTTCAGAATAAGAGATATTTTAAGTTTTACAAAAACTAGAGCACTTTATCTTAGTTGTTACATGAAATTGCTTAAAAAACAGTGATTATATTCACATAAGGAACGGTAAATTTTGTAATAAAACGGTGATTAATAAATATGAAGGTTAAAACACTTCTACTGTTATATGGAACATACACAAAAAATTTCAGTTTATTATTTTCTAAACTTTTTGAGCAATCGCTGTCCCCATTTGAGCATTTTCAGTAAAACGTGTTTTAAAGTATGACATCTTGCTTAAAGTAATGGCATCTGCTCTTACTAAAACACTTATAGTTTTTGTACTAGTGAACGGAAAATTATAAATTTGGTATTTTTATAAAGCTAATAAGATGTCCTATAAAATAAAATCATAAAACAAATTTGTCAGTTTTTGGCAAAATCCACAATTTTAGGGTATTCGGATACCTTAATATCAGCTCTTGAATTTATTTTTCAATATTTACGTCGAAAATAATAAAGCATTAGAATTATAAATCGATGGATTAGAATTTTATTTACCCAACACAAACTGGACTCGATAAAACACAGCGAAAGTAAAATTTATATTTTCCCATTTCAAATCTTTACATGATCATTTTCGGCTCTTAGTAGATATTAATGACTGAGAACATCTTTTTGATTTAGAGGCCGCTCTCAGATTGTTAGTAATCTTCCTCTTAAGTGGAAAAAGGCCGTGGGGCTTATCTCTGAATTCCAGTAAACATGAGAAATTATTTTCGAGAAAACCTTGCGTATGTGGCGAAGTCAGAAATCATAATTTCTGGATACACATAGTCCATTATTGTGCTTATATATCGCATATCCATATGCTATAGAAAGATTTATAGTTCTTCATAAATAATTACAATTAAGGAAAGCATAATACTGCGCCTAGTTCAAAGGCACAAAGGAAAAAAATAAACATGCCGTAAAATGTTGCGTGCCGCGAAACGTTAATTGCACAAACTAACAAGCTTACATTTATTTATTTCAAACTTAATCAATCCACATACAAGAAAATTTATTTATTTTAAGCGCTATTTTGCTCAGAAATCATTTTGAAATACATATTGTATATAACATTTCAATATCTTCAAAATATTCTACTTTTAAAATACTTCTATTCTGTTTCAGCAAGATTTAGTCAAATGAAAAATCAAATTGGATTTGCATTCTTCTCTTATTGGAATAACTTCATAAACACCCAGATAGTTACAGCGTTAAATTAAATCAAAAATCAAATTAGACCATTGGAATTTAATAAAATTTTGAATTTAACTGGTAATCAGGTAATATTCATCTTCTGATTAACTAGCAATAAATAAAAATAATCTTGATTTTTCTTTCTAGTATATTTATATTTTTTTAAGCTTAAATTCATCCTCAGGACCACATTTATTAACTCAGGAGGTCGCATGTAGTCTGAAAACCGTAGATTACTCAATTCTGGTACATCTCACTAATTTTTGTTGTTTTTATAGAGACGTGGGTTCAAATTCTGATGCCAAGGTGGATGGAAAGGTGCTAGTTTATATAGGTATCGTCCTCGTCACTTAACCCTATTCAAAATTACGAAATCCGTCCTCAATTGCTCTAATGTTACTGTGATATAAATGGCACTTTACTACTAAATCAATACACACACATTCTCTTTTATATCATAAAAGATTATTTAAATATAAAGGAGAGTTAAAATATATTTTTCTTAAAAATAGCACTTTTATAAACCACAATACGATTACGTCAGATAATAGTTTTCATATAAAACACATTCATTATTGAAATACTCTAGGAACAGAAATTTTAATTAGTTCCAAAAATCACTTATAAAATAAATGATTATAAAAAAAATTGATATATTAGAAAGCTGCTTAATTAAACATTAAAATCATATGTTGAATTGTTAAGAGAAGATAGCTAATCCCTCTCAATAGTAAAAGAGTGCAATTGTTACTGTATGCAATGGGTCGCGGTAGCCTAGTGGTCAAGGTAACGGACTCGTGGTTGGCGTGTCATAAGTGTGAGCCTAGTACTGCTCTAGACCCATCGTTCTCCCCTTGATGAGGTATGGAAATTAGGAGAGGGGGTGATAGAGCTCAGGGGTCGGTCTCGTCACTTGACCATGGTTTAAAATTGCGAGGTCCTTCCCCCAAAGCCCTCGTGTAGCTGAACAGTGAGACGTTAATATTCACTCTCTCACTCACTACTGTTTACAATTTAATACGCTACAATTAAAACATTTGTATTATGATAATCTACGATATGAATATCTTTATAAATATTTATTTATTTTTAAAAAAGCATTTATATAGAGAAAAACAGTTGTAACCTGTTCGGGCTTACCTTACTCGGGAGAAAAGGGGCGCAATCGATACTAACGTTAGTGGTCGCGCCGCAGTCACCCTAATCCTTTTTTATGTATAAAATTATTTTTATTGAACACGTGATAAAAATCGCTATTCTAGTGTATAATTTAACTAAGAGAAAGTATACTTACCTACTTTTAAGGATGTTTCAAATTTTCTTTTATAATTTGAGGAAAAAATCCAATCCAATTGAACTAAAAGCTTTCAAATATGCGTGACTTAAATCAAGGACACAAATCCCAGACAGTTTTCTCTAACGCTACAGGAATGTTATTTGCAGGCGAAACTGTCATGTTTTGTTTAAGTTATTGTGGCTTTACTATCCTCTGATGGTCGACAAAAAGCTTGTTGACTTTTTCTTGCTTGTGTCATTTTGATAAGGCGCAGTGCGTCTTGTGGTACACTTGTGGCTTCATATCTTTCTTGGTGGAGTTCTTTAGGTAGCTTTTGGAAATTTTCCTTTCAACTCCAACATTTCATGTTCATCTCTTTTCTCAAATTTGCACTCACTGTCATGATTAATATGCATTGTTTTATCAACCTCTTCCCTTGCTTGATCAGTTTCAACTTCATCTAACAGAGATCACAGATGCCCATTTAATTATTTATATTCTGTTCATTTACATTTAAAAACCATAATGAGCCGTACAACACAGCAATCCAAATCACAAAATCCTTCGTAGGAGAAAAATGTAGCCTGTTCACTGAGAGAAAATAATTTAGAACAAAAGTGGTCGTGCGGAGAACGCGATTACCCCAAGTACCTTAAGAATGTAAAAACAACGTTTGCCAAAAAAGAGGGAGATATATGAAAAATACCTTCCCATGAAAACGGTTATATAGGAGGATACTGTCAAGGTCATTGGTAACAAATAAACAGTTTGTCCGGAATGGAAGATTTCACGATCCTGGGGTGACTCTGTGCCCCGCGTGATGGCTCCCGATTTAATTGAAATAAGCTGTCTTCCAATAATAGTTTGTATTTAATAGTGAATGGGTATAGTTAGTGGGTTGCTGTGTGATAAACGTTCCCCTATGAAGACTATAACAAAAGAACAAAGTAAAACGCCGAGTAATACAATCTTTGTTGAAATCACAATAGGTATTTGAATACTAGAGAGTTTTTCTAATTATAATAAATGAACTTAGAGAGAAAATTGTAATTAAAACGGAAATCAGTATGAGGAAACGACAGCATACCATACTGGTCAAAATCCATTGTCAATTACAAGATTAATGAGAGTATGCTGGTGTCATAACTCTAAATCCAATGACATTTCTGTGCAAAAATTACTTTAGTAAAGTTAGAATTGAAGACTGTATATATTGTGTTGTGTTTAACTGTTATTATCTTCGTAAAGATAAAAAGAGTGTTTTATTCGGAACTCCTACACGAGTGTAATGCAACTCTAAATATGTAATATTAGAGATTGCAATACTAGTATACCGGGATACCGAATACCGTTATTTTGAGCCATTTGTACGGTTTCGAAATATCTGTATTCAAAGGTTTAAATACCGATATTTCGGTATTTACTAGAAATTTTTAAAATTGTTTCTTATATGTTTAGGATCACTAACATGGCAAAATATTATACGTCTTTGTGTTTATGTTATAGTGTTAATTATTGCACCAAGATTCAAATATATTATAAATGAAACAACTTTACGTCCATTTCAGAAGGTGGAGATATTAAACTTCTTTTTATTCTCCGTTGTTCTTATTTTTATTTTTCCTAGCTGTTTCTCAGTCCTAAGGCAACTCATTTAATTCATCATCTGATTTTTTTTTCATTGCCAGATACAACAGGATAAAAGACTATTAATCTGAAAAATAAAGACTTAAATTATTTCTCTGACAAAAAGAACTTAAAACACTACTCCTGACTAAGTTCTCGATGAAAGAGGAATAACATATCCAAGTTCATCTGCCTTCCTTCATCCATCAACACCTGTTACTAAAATGTTTTCCTGGCGGTTGAAATTAATCAGCCTGTGAATATAAATTTGCATCGTGCAATCCAGAGAAGTTATAAAATATCTGAATCATCCAAGGCCAAAACTGTTTTATTACAGCTCAGAGCAATATTACACTCTAGCACAGGATTCATAGTCTGATATTCGTATTTATTAAATGATCTAATTCAGACTTCTTTCTCAAAAATAATAATTCTCAATATAAATTTGCATCGTACAATCCAGAGAAGTTATAAAATATCTGAATCATCCAAGGCCAAAACTGTTTTATTACAGCTCAGAGCAATATTACACTAGCACAGGATTCATAGTCTGATATTCGTATTTATTAAATGATCTAATTCAGACTTCTTTCTCAGTGCTCTGCACTGTTTTTGAAGCTCTTTTTCTCCCACTAAATGTATTCCTAATCAGTTAATGTATGTTTATTTCTATTTAACTAAAAGTATTCTAAATTATCTAACAAAGGGCAAGAGTTAACCACGTTACAGTCATCCAAAATTCTAAAGATAGGAGGTTAAAGCTCTAAAGAGCCAGGTACACCGCTCAACCCCCCCCCCCCCCCAGCGATTCATATTCGTATTTGAGAAACCAAGGTTGTACTTGTGAAGAAAACGCGTAATATTTCGATATCTTCTGAATTGGTAAGTTCGTTATTCACATTGTATCATACTTTCCGGTTAAAAATGTATTTTTCAGATTCGTTATAAATATACATACTCATAAATAATAACCCATGATAATGAATAAAAATAACTTAAAAGAACATTAAAAAAATCAGTTTTTAATACTTTGATTTGGTTTCATTATTTATATGATGAAAAGAATATGATGCAACAATGTAAAAATTGTTCTAGAGTAAGAAGAAAAGAGACTAATAAAATCAAATTTGATCAAGTTTATAGTAAATTTTCTTAAAATTTTTTACCCACAGACCAATCCACATTCAGTAGAATTCAGTACAATTATCGAAGGGGATGATGACACTAATGCCAATAGTGAAAAGAAACTGTCTCTCTTAAACAAAAATTAGGGTGAAATTGTCGAATCTGCCACTGGTCCGCCAAATTATGAAAAATCGCTAATTTGGCGCGTTTTTGCGTGTTGTGTTTTGGAGTAGCAACCGTACTGCAACACCATCCACGTTCTCCCTCACTAATACAAAATCAAAAGGGTTACCAGATTTGGCGCTTTTATCGATTTGGCGAGAAAACATTTGGCGGGATAAGTGGCCGATTCGACAATTCAACCAAAATTAGAATTAGCGATAATTAAAAAAAATTCAACGAACCAAAATACAGCACAGAAATCAGCTATATCTAAAATCATCCGACGAGAAATCGATTTATTTGAAGATGAGGGATTTAGAGATAAATTCTGAAAAAAAAGTATATCGCGGATTGCTAATACTACCACCAACTAGCGTAGATGCCGAAAGAGCGTTTTCGACAGCTGATCATTTTTGCACAAAATTATGATCTAGGCTTAATGTGTGTGTGTGTGTGTGTGTTGTGACAGTACACGCGATGCATTATGTTTTTTAAGAACACTTTTTAAAAATTTAACTTTTAAAATATATTAAGAACATTTTTAATAGTACCACAGACTGTGAATTGTGATATTTACCCTTTTTTGTGATTTAAATAAATCAGATGTTCCTTTTTTTTGTGTGATTCTTTATATACTGTTATAATTTTAAGTTACAAATTATCTCTTGTGATATTTACACTCTCTAATAAAACTGGCATATAAAACAAAGAGAAACACCTTTGTTTTCTTTCTTTTTCCTAAATTTCTAATACCTGTATTAAAACCGGTATCCCGGTATTAAGTTCTAAGAAATACCGAATACCGGTATTGAACTTTTGGTCCGATATTGCAATCCCTATGTAATATACCGTAAAATTTAATTTTTTTCGGAATCTGTATTTTTTTTTTCTTTTCGTTTCCGTCAAATTGGATAGATATTTTACTTATATTTATTCGAAAATGAGAATGAGTTTTATTTTTCAGCCGTCATAATATTCTTACAAACAGATGATTTTCGAAAAATATTGAATTTTAAGTAATATTTAAAATTGCAACCTAAAAGTATAAAAATATATTCCATTATTTTTCTTTTATTTATTTGTTCTCCTTGTACTCCGTTGAATACTGATTTATGAACAGAAAACAATTATCATAGTTGTATAGTCTTTCGTTAGACTGAATGACAATTTAACTATAGTCAGGTGGATCAAAATTTAAATGAGATTAAAAACAGAATTAGTATGAAAAGAAAGTGAATTGTAAAATTTATTTTTCACACTTTTAACGTAAAAAAATGAAGAAAATTTTCATTTATGTCTTTTATTTACAAAAGACGGGGTTGTTTTCCTTTAAAAAATTTTAAATAGGAATGCATAACAATATCTATTTTGTAACCACATTTTTTTTCTTAAAGAAATGTTTTCACTCGTTTGAATTTTTCACCTGCCAGTAAAAAGTCAGGAAGTCATAATTTACAGTACAATTTATTAAATATTACCATTGAGTCCATTGAATTTTTGTTATAGGCATAAAAGGAATAATACAGTATACTTTTGTATAACATAGACAATTCTATTCGCATGTCGTTCAATTTTTGTGATTACCTATAAATAAGATAAATGATTCATTTCTTATTCTAAATGATTTTCTCTCACTTTTAAATTTTTTTACTCTCTTATGCGAGAAATAAAAAGCAAGATAGTTACCCACAGCCATCGAATTCATATAAAATATTTCAATTTTTTTAATAAAAAATACTTTTGTCCTTTCAAAACATGATTCTATCTGAAATTGTTTTTTCCGACATCAAAATGTCTTTTTTCATTTATCTTCTGTAAACAAGAAGGGAAGTATGTCTTTTTATGAAACAAAAATCAATGTGTGGTGGGAGATTGCTGAAGGTAGTGCTTCTAAAATAAAAAGAATAAACGGACATCTGTTTTGGAAACTCTTTGTTTTTTGGTGATTCTTAACGACAGCATTAAGTTCCTCTTAAAAAAATTTGAAATTTAAACTTTCTCTTAAAAAATATTAAGTCATTTTTTTAATTTTTTTTTTCAAATCTTTTTAGAAAATAATTAGGATTTTTTTTTCTTAAATGTTAAGGAAAGGTATTGTAAAAAAATCGAGTATTTTACATAGTTGCAGTTAAAAATGCTTTCGTTTCATTTATTTGGATGCATGAAGTACGTGGTTGATATGTAAAAGACCGAAAATTGATTGATTGGTTGATTGCTTAGTCGCATCACACTTCACAGCAACATGAGGGGTATTGGCAACGGACCTCGTAAATTTTAAGTTCCATAATACGATGATAAAATTCATTATAATATGAATTTTTTTTTCATATTATATTTCATATTTTTTTTCTCCACAATAATGTAAAAATAATATATCAATCATTGGCATGGCCAAGTAATTTTAGCGCGTTTTTCACATGTTGTATTTTACAATAATGCAACTAATGAACTTCTTACTAACAGAAAGTAGTGTGTGTTGTGTACTATACTTAAAAAAAAATTTAAAAATTTAAAAATTATTAAATTTAAATATGATTCGGCTCATCTAGGGCACAAATGCGACCAAATGCCGAAAACCCGAGGTCAATCGGTTGCTTATTGGCTGAGAAAAATGTACGACAAAATATGGAACGAAGACGAGGATGAAGACGAATACGAGATTTGCGTCCTAATAGCGCTTTTTTTACACTATGTGAAAAACGCGCTAAAAAGAGTTGAACTCAGAGTTTATGGATTTGACTTAAACAAAAATGTACGCTAATATGTAAGCAAAACTTTCGTTTTATTTCATATTCATGGATTCGCATTGGTATTTTTATTGAAAAAGTACAAAAATTAAGCGATATATTACAAATGAACATTAGTACCAAGAAACCTTTTTAAAAGAATAAGTTTAAAATAAAAGTTGATCAAAAACAAAATTTTGTAATCAAAATGTTTTCAATATATATTTGCATCGAAAGCATTCGTTAGCGATCTTCGAACAAAAGGATTATAATTTATCTTCTTTACAGTAGAAAATCAAATCAGTCACACTTAACAAATGCCAGCGGGAATCCAATGATTTTGTCATAAATCTTACAAAAAAAATATTTAGTTTTAACTATACGGACCTCGAAGACAGCAAGTTGTTTTACTAAATGACGTCATTTAATCCTTTAAAAAGTTTGAACAAGCATTGCATTATTTACTGAAAAGTTATGTACGAGATTAGAGCCTTCAAGCACACACCCCAAATCTTTACTTCTATAAATCACTTCTCGCCGCCTAGGTGGCGTTGTTGGCTTGTCATTGGCCTTATACATCCAGGTTTGCGGGTTCGACCCCAGCCCAAGTCGGTGGATTTTCATAATGCAAAAAATCGACAGCATCCATGTCGTATAATTATGCGGCATGTTATGGATTCCTAGAGTTCCTCTTCGGCTTGGGTGCTCTCGCCAAAACTAAATTTCTAGTACAATATCGCATCATCAAAGCTTAGATATCTCTCTTTGTGGAGGAAACTGGATGTCAAAATTACATTGTAGCAATTAGTATTCATCTATATGGTGCCCCACTCAAAAGTGGTACCAGCTTCCGGAGAATGTACTAGGTCTGCAATGATAATTTCCAATCCGCAGCCCCATTTGAAAGTAAAAAGTTATCATTCAGCAGAATTCCGCACGTTAGCATTTAGAATTTAAAACTCATTCTTTCTGATTTTTTGTAACTATTCTCCATTTTCACTTTAAATAAAACAACAAAAATAATGCATCATATCAAAGCGTTTGCAGCATTCTTTTATTTTATAGTGATAACCTAATTTTTTTTATCATGAATTCGATTGAATTGCAAAAATCGATTCTGAAACTATATTAACAATCTGTTTTATTTTTATTCGATATGTGAAATTACAGACAACTAATTTTCTCGCAATACTTTTTAATCTTATTTTAATTTTACTTAATCTAAAGGATTCTTTTTTTTTAGCAGAAAGCTTCAATATTTTAATTAGTGGAAGTGCTAGAACATATAAATAACGAAAAAGAAAACTATCTCTGCGTATGATGCTACACATTTTTTTCTTTATTTTCCCTTTTTTTTCTGTTCTTTTTAATCCCTCGATACAAAGCCAATCAATCCTTGGTTGAATCACTTATGGTCGTTGCTTAATGACTAATTAGTGAACTTATGCTTTCGCAACTTGAAAAGAAAACTTTTCGTATAAGAACAGAATAATTAGTTTATCAAAATATGAACGAACAATCATCTTTGAATGCTCAAAACATCTGCTTATTGAAAAAAAGGTAAAAAACAGTTTTCCTTTATCTGTGTATCCTTATGTAATTGCAAAACTCCCAACCACTTCATTTAATATTCTCGTACCGATTCTCTCTCTGCATTATTAGAGAAAATACGATTGATTTCGAATACAGTTAAAATAATATTTAAAACTTATATCTTTAATCCATAAAATGTTTCTATTTATTGTTACTTTTTTATTCATACATGCATTAAGTATTTGTTTAGTTATAATTTTGCTACTAAAGTACTTCAGGATATAAACTGGAGCAGGCTTCCTATTGAAGAGAATGAAATTGCAATTTAAAATGAGAAATTTTGCATTTTTAAAAAATGTGAAAATTTTTTGGATTATTGCTGTTTGGTATTATTGGTTGAAATTAAAATTTTCTAAGCATCTAAGAAAAAACTACCTTCTTTCTATTTATCTTAATCACGTTTTGGTTATTTGAATCTTTTTCTTTTCTTTTTTATAACAAAAAATAGATTAATTCTAATCTAATTTGAACGAAGAATTTATGAACATTTTGAAATCTCTTTCAGCTAATTTCTATAATTACTATTACTTTCAATCCCATAAAAGTAATTTGTATAGCTTAAAATAATTTGTTTGAAGTACGCTTAGTACAATTTTATTTTTACTTAGCATTGAAAAAAACCTATTTATACAGTATACTAATTTTTTAGTGCAAAATACAAATTTTTTTTGCTCTTATCTTGTAAACTCTATAGTAAGCATCTACTCTCACTTCCAAAAGTTAAGCACGGAGAGGAAAATGCTAATTTCCGGAAGCCAATCAGAAATGAAGAGGATGCAATTCGCTGCAGAGGTAGATGGAAGTATGCAAATATGTTAGGTAACAGCCAATCGTGCTTTCATGTCAAGAAATATGCAAAAAGGGCAGTCTTATCAGAAGCCAGCTTTATGAAGGGTTGCAGAAGTTGATTGTAAGTGCTGATAGAAAAGTGTTTAAAACTTTCGTGCAATTTGTTTTCAAGACATACGTGTTTCTATGACTTCCAGAAAACGAATGGAAGATTCTGAGTTCTGGCGTGCTGTGGGGCGTATTGAAGCAGGACAGTCGATCACAGATGTTGCTCTTTTCTTCGGCATTCATCATTCTGTAATTTCACACTTATGTAAACAATTCCTAACCACACAGACAGTTGTCCGAAAGCCCGTAGGCCCAAGGGTTACAGACCCCGCGGAAGATCGATATATTGCTATTGTAGCCAAGCGGAATCGCAGAGCGACCTCCACACGTGTGACATCTATGGTTACAGCGTCCATTGTTAAGGCTATATCTGTAGCTACTGTACGCCGAAGATTACATATGAATGGACTGAATGCCCGAGTACCTCGAGTTTGTGTTCCTCTATCCGTTCAATCAAGAGGGGCACGATTAAAGTGGTGCCGGGAATATGGCAAGTGGACTGTGTCTGACTGGGGAAATGTCATGTTTACTGATGAGTCAAGATTTGCTCTGGAGCCAGATGACAAGCATATAAGGATATGGCGTAAACAAGGAACACGCAATCAGCGCCAAAACATCACTGAACATCACGCATTCCGAGGCGGAATCATTATGGTGTGGGCAGGGATTTCATTAGGATACCGCACCGACCTGCACATCTTTAAACGGGGTTCTGTGACGGCTGTCCGATATCGAGATGAAGTCCTAGAACCCATTATGAGATTGTACGCTGCAGCAGTTGGCCCTACTTTTGTTTTAATGGACGATAATGGACGGACGATAACACGTCTCCATAGAGCTCACATCGTTGATGACTACCTGGAGAGGGGAGAAATTGCGTATGGCGTGGCCAGCATATTCGCCCGACCTTAATCCCATTGAAAATCTTTGGGATGCTCTCGGCCGTGCTGTATCTTCACGTTTCCCACCTCCAGCCACTCTTATTGAGCTGGAAACTGCTCTACAAGAAGAATGGCGATTGCTGAATTCTGTGGTGGTTGACCACCTAATTGAAACCATGGTCAGAAGGTGTAAACTTTGCATACAGATGAGGGGGGGGATCCCGTACCCTATTAATATCCTTTTTTTCATTTTATGCTGTTTATTTTCACTTTATACATAATTATGTTTAAGTCTCCAGTATGACATTATCTGATAACTTACAAAAATTTAATATTGTTTTCATTTCTGTATATAATTATTGATTTTGTTTTATGAATAAATGTATATGCTACTTTACTGCCAAATTTTGTGTCAATCAAAGCAGTATTGATGATTTTTTTTTGAATTTTACATCTTCGTGCTTAACTTTTGGAAGTGAGGATACATAAAAAATATCTGTAGTTACAAATTACAAGATTTTATTTAACAGCTAAAAATACTATTAGGGAATTATTACACATCAGTTTATTGTAAATTTTAAAATACTGACTAATACTCGTAGATGTTTGACAATCTTTTTTATTTCTGACTCGAAAGAGTTATTTTTCGACTTAAAGCATAAAAGTAAATACTGCCTCATTTGCATCCTGCTGCATAAGGTATATTTTTACACTTTACAAATAATGTAAATTATGAGTTTTGATAAGAGTTTCATTATCAATTTTGCATCAGAATCGCTATTCATTGGGTCCGACAAATCAATTTCTTCAACTTCGATTGCACCAACAGGCAATTTGTTATCAAGTGCAACAAAATCGTTAAAATCTTACAATATCCTCTGTGTTGTGGAGTGGAATGAGATAAAAATAGAACTTCTTGCACTATTCAAAACTCATAAGATAAGTAACACTCGTGACTCATCTACACATGGAAAGTCCAATAAGAGTCTGCACCCTTTCCCGTCGAAATTGCTGCTAACAAGAAATGTCTTTCTCCGTTCCACGCAAAAAGGATTCGTCATTCGAAACAAAAATTCAATTTTTTCTAATACAAACTAATAAAAAAAATTTTATTCAGCTGTTGAAATAATTCGTTAATTCGAGTGTTATTATTCGTTAAACAGGGAATTTTGCCTTCATTTTAATCGGGGGGGGGGGAAGATTCGGTAAAAAGAGTGTGACGGATCTATACGCATCCTCCATTAATTTTTGGGCTATAAAAATCAACAACCCTTTTCTGAAGAAACCGTGATATGCAGATTAAGTCTGTTATATATAGTTCAGGTTTGCTTGCTAGGAGTTAGATAAAGTGACATATAAGTTGGAGAGATAGATGGAAGAGAGTTAGTAAGTCAGTGTAATAGAAGAGAGATAGAAAGTTAGAGTTACAAAGAGATAGATAGGTATATAGAGGAAAATTGCTGTTTAATTGAAATTACAAAGATATTGAAACATTACAAAGTAGAAGAAAAAAAGGCTGTCTTCAGTTCAGGTATTAGTCATATTTATAGCGCGTTTTGATGTTTAAATTTTTAAAGAGATTTAAGTGATAATTAGTCACATAACTACAGTTTAAATCAAATATTAAAGTAGGAGATTTTTTAATAAAAAGTGTATCAATTTATTAGAAGTATTCTCAAACACTCGACTCTCGTCACTTAACCTCTACTCTTTACTTGGAAATATCTTATTTAATCTGATTAATTGATTTGTTTTTGAGTTAATTAGTGTGCTGAATAAATAATTAGAAATTATCCTGTCGAGTCGTCCTTCACGTCATCCCACATCTTTAGCCGGGTCACAGAGTAGATAGGGGTGTTACAGGGGTTCAGTAAATCGGGGTCCGACTGTATCATTTTTACATATCTCACAGCAAATCCATGGTTCAACATGATTTTAATTAATCATTTTATTCAACAAATTTTAAAACAGATGAACGTTTTTTTAAAATCATATCTGTTAAATACTTACATCGTTTATTATATTATTATTTCTAAATATTGAATGTGTATGTTCTATCTCATATAACATTCCTCTCTCTCGACTTTTATAAATTTTGTTATTCATATATTAGTATTTATATTATTTTTAATGACGTAGATAAATATTTATAAAGACATCTCCCTCTCCGTTCCTATATCTGTTTGCCTTCCTCTTCCTTTTATTTCTACCCCCTGTCTGTATTACAATAAAAAGTCCGTAGCTAATTAATTTCCAGAAGTATTAGAAAAAAATTTTAATTTTGTCAGTAGAATTTTTTTTATTTTAGATTATTAATAATAATTAGATAACACATGATTTTATAATAAGGAAAGAAAATTTATTTTATGGACTAATTAATTTATCAAGGAACTGTACAAACGAGGATAATAATTATAATGGTAAATAGTTTAAACACTATATATCTGAATAAAATAAAATATATTATTTTTCATATATCAGCAAGAAGTATTGCTTTCATTGAGCTTTTGATAGTAAGATTGTAGAAAAAAATATTTTTGACTTATGCGTTGAACGCGTAAGCAATTAAAATATGCTTTCGTTATTTGTAAAATGATTATTGTGAAACAAAAAGATGTTGTTGTTGTGTTCGTGTCCTTCCCACAGGGGGAAGTAATGAAAGTTGCCATTGCCTGTGAGACAGGTTGGACTTCTTAACGATAGATGCCGACACCACCTATCTCCACCTCCACAATTTTGGCATGGAACTGAAGGGGAGGGAAATATTCTCCAGCCCCCTGCACTCGTGGTTTCTGCTGCGACCGCCCACAAGACTTTTGGACCCACTGATTTAACGAGCACGTACTCCGTCTATACTCGGTGGTAAAACAAAAAGATGTTTGATATATATCCACCTTATAAAAAGAAAAATAATCTAGTATACAATACAAAAACAGACTTTATGATATTGATGTATAAGCGACATCTAAAGGTGTTGTAAAGAGGCATTATTTATTTTGTTTAAATAATTGTGTACCATTAAACTGAATAATGATAAATAAAGTTATAAAATCCCAGTTATCATTTAAGATCAAAATTAAATAATTTTTTGTTATAAGCATGCCCGAGATTTTTTATCAAATTAAAATGTTATGCTGCTATTCAGTTAATGCAATCTTAAATAAATGTCTAAAATTATTAATTTAATTAATAGAACTAGATTTGAATTATATATATATATATATATATACATATATAGGGAATGATGACTTTTCATCACATAGCAGCTTCTTTTCATAATCATGTGTAAATAGTACTATCTGAAATGATGCTATACTCTCCGAACATACACACTATGTTAAGTGAGTAACTCCTTTGGTTTTAATGTCCTGTAACTTCCATCATTCCTCAAAACGTTCTACGTAGCCAGAAAAGATAAGACAAAATCATTTAAATGACTATCAGAAAGTTTTAAATAAGGTACATAAATAATGAAAACATATACAACAAATGGATATTTTCTCTTTTTCTCTCTATTTTGATTAAATTCAAAATTCCTGAGGGGGGCTAATAAAACAATGTTATCTGTTTAAACTGAAAATACGGAAAATGAAGAAAGCAACAAATAATAAATGACATCATCTACTTCGTTAAATGGAAAACAAAATAATAATGTAACCGTTATTGATAACGCTGTGTAGTTAAAAGTGAACCAGACAGTAGATAAAAAGTGTTAAAGACCTCATAAAAAACATAGAACAACGAATACTTCCATTCACATTTGATATTTTGTGGGGGAAAAGGACTTTGAATGGACCAATAAAAAAAAATGCTTGTTTACACTATTGTACCCTAATCGAAGACTACTTGACTGAAATGATCATGAAAGGTATTACATAAACGATAAATTTGTGAACAAAAAATTGATATTTAAAATTGTGTTTGGGGAAGTTTTTATCAATAAAAAATGAATGTTAGACAAAAAAAAAAGGCACACTTAAAAGAAAATTAAAAAATATTCTACATTCATGTTTAGGAATGTAAGTAATGAAAAATAGTATTTAGTAGAATATTTCAAAAAAAAATATAATGATCAAAAACTCTATATAAATTCTCTAGATTCGTATTATTTCTTAATGACGTAACTAAAGAGTACAGTAATACCCCGAACTTAGGTGATAGGTGGGACTGAGTGAAAACCACTTAAGTCGGGGTATTATTTATTTATTTATCCAACGCCCGGGCTTGCCTTCTTCACCAATTGACACCGAGCTTCCCAGTACCGACTGACGATGTCGTCAGTTGGGTATTCATCGAGTCCAGTACATTGGAGAAGGTGGTCGCCATCCATTCTGGCATGGCCGCAGAGTGAGCAGGCCTCGTCAGCAGCCAGGACAAACCAGTGGAAGTATACTCTTAAAAATTCATGTCCGGTGGTTAGGCGAAAGTGGGCAACAGCCTCGGCTCTCTCCAGGTGCCTCGTGATTGGACCCACAGTGGCCAAAGTTTCCTATGGCTTTCCAATGCTCTTGTTTTTTAGGTCACGGTAGTATATTTGTCAATGAATGTGGAAATAATGATCTTCGTTCTTCTGAGAGTCAAGGGGACTTCCGGTTGAGATGACTCAGCTCCCTGCTTGGCTTTTTGGTCGGCTTTCTCATTGCCGGGGATCCCAACATGACTTGGGACCCACTGTTTAAGGCCATCCATATGAGGTTAGCTCCGCAATTTAGTTCGACACTGAATTGTGTTAAGGCAGTTAGTTGGTGTATTTTTGCTTAAAGCTAAAATTGCAGCTTGGGAGTCTATGAAGAAGACAACTTTTGCAGGAGCTAGGCCAGAAGCCAGTAATTTCATTGTAGCTTCACTGACAGCCAAGGCCTCGCCATCGTAGTTGGTAGAATTTTTCCCCACTCCCAATAAGCCCTCAAACAGCCGACATAACCATACCGCGCCGGCTCCGTTCGTTTCTGGCAGATATGAGCCATCAGTGAGATATGGAGCCACTGATTCGCTGGATATCTTTGTTCGATCATTTCCAGAGCGCAAGATTTTAGCTCGTCAGGAATGGCATCAGCTTTATTTGATGTCATGTTAATTAGGTTGATCCGTTCAAATGGAAGGGCAGTAGTGATTGTGGATTAGAACTTTATAAGAGCACGGCGAGTCATTAGTAGCGGAAGTTGGTGTTTTGTTTCTTCATAAGAAGATCCGCATGTGAATGAGGGGAAGCCTGAGTCTCAAGTCTCTGTATTGCACATCTGTACTCATTCCAGTGCCTGAAATCTACTCTTCTGGCTCTCTCCCAAAATTTGAGAGTGAATCTGTCTCTACGACTATCAAGAGGTTCGATGCCGGTCTGGAGTTGCATTTCTGCAATTGAAGTTGATTTAGCTCCAGCGGTTATAATTCTGAGGGCGCTGTTCTGAACGACGTCGTACTTTGCAGGGTTAGTTGTACTTGCCAGGGTCATAACTTTACAACCATAGTCCAACACTGGACGGACATAGGTTTTATAAACTGTGGATAAAACATCCTGGGTAGCTCCTCACTTGGTAGCAGTTAGCATCTTCAGGAGATTAAGACGCTTAAGGCCCTTTAATGATGTTTCTGCGATATGAGTACCCGATTAGAGCTTACTGTCGAGGTGCATTCCAAGGTATTTGGACAAAAACACCTGTTTAAGAGGAAGTCCTTTGTATTCCAGGTGGAAAAGATGTTGCTTGGTAGACAGAGTAAAGAGTTGGGAAACTGTCTTCTCAACACTGACTTCCATTTTGTTGGTGTTAGCCCAAGTTGCAAGATTAAGTAGGGAGCTATTCAAGGCGTCTTCCAAGGAGCGAATGTTACTGCCCATGGCTCAAATTACAACGTTGTCAGCAAAGAAGAGACAAGAATCTTCGGGGACCTTTTGAATGGCTGTCTCTAGGTCGTCTATCATGATGTTGAAGAGAAGACAACTAAGAACTGCTCTCTGAGACAAACCCTGATGCAGCTGTTTCCAGGGAGAGGTGGTATTTAGAAACCTGCATTGAATGTTGCGCTGTGAGAGGAATTTCTGTACCCAGTTCAATAGCTTTTCGGCATGTTTCTTCAGCTTATGGATCAGATATGACGCCACACCTTGTCATATGCAGCTTTAAAATCCACTAACACAACAAGGGTGGACTGCTTTCGGTGAAAGCCGTCTTTTACTGCCTGGGTGGGATACATAACTTGGTCCATAGTGGATATATATCTTTGAACACCTACTTGACAGTAGCTAATGGCGCCCTTTGACTCCAAAAACTCCCAAAGTCTGCATTCAACCATTTTCTCAGCAACTTTACAGCAAACGCTTGTGAGTGAAATGGGCCTATAGCTATCAAGACTGTTTGCAGGTTTTCCTTTCTTCGGCAACGAAATTACTTCCGCTTTTCTCCAGTCGAGGTATAATTTCGGATATAAATACATATAGATTATTTTTATTTGGGGCCGGAGACGAAAGAAAATAATACTTTAGAAAAAAAGTGTTAAATAAATCCCCAGGTAACAAATACAAAATTGCAAACCAAAATTTTCTTGTGTAGGTTTCATAAAAACACACAAGAAGTCTGCCGGCTCAAAGATTTTTTCCTACCGCAAAATTTCCTCGTAGCATGCTAATAATTTTTTTTTATTCCTTGTTTTATTGAAAAAAAATACGCTCTTGGTTGGAGTATGTATTTTCTAAAATTTGTAACCCTTTTTCAATTAAACTGAGACCTGTCAATTTACCGACTGTCATTCGATCTTCTGATTGAACTGGGTTAACAGACTCCAGTTCTTCCAATGTCTTGCTCTTACTCATGCATTTCTATGAACTCCTGATTGTGGGAATCCAGCAGTTCTTGAACGTCATCACTTTCCAGTTCTGAATTTATTTTTCTGGCAAGATCGACAACTTCTTCGATCACATTACCAATTTCATCAGGCTCTGTCAATAATTCCGCCCGAGCTTTTATGATGAAAAAAAAGACGAATCGATGAGATTTGAAAATTGCGTAACTCCGAATTCGCTAAGTCGAGGCATTACTGTACTTTAAACTTAATCTTACTTATTAACTCTTTAGATTAAGAGTATTTGAAATACAATGGTTTGATAATGAGAAGTAAAGTATTAAAATTATTATAAAAATTTATTTGACTTATATGAATATTTTTATTATATAATTCATTTGACACACTATTATTCTTTTCATTTCAATGGAATATTTTTAAATCATTGAACAAAAAAATCAAAGTGTGCTCTAAGCAATTTTTGCATCAGCATTGATCTAGAGAAAAATAAATAGTAATAAGTGTCACATATGTAATTTGTAAACTGTGATCATATGACGAGAATAATAAATTAACTACAAACCTACTGGCCAAACCTCCACATCTCACCAAAGGAGGATCAAATTTTGGGAATATGCACAACAAAGAATGAAAAAATATTCAGCTGACTGCAAATAAGAAGATGCACACTTCATCTTTTGCTTCGCCAAAATTTAAAATGCCCTATTTTTAAACATGTTTGGAAAAAGGAGCGACTATTACTTGAGCAATTCATTTTGAAATGGAACATTAGTCTAACATTTAACTGCATAATTATGTAAATTAACCCCTTGTGAAGCACAACTCCTCTGTAAAATTCTAACGATTAATGTCTGAGGCTGTGCATAATGTGACAGCGAATGACACAGTGTGTTAAGCAACGATTCATGTGTATATTATGTAAATCTTAATAAAATATAACTCGATTTCATTTGAAAGGATAATGAGTCAAAAGCCGTTTGTGTAGTTCCCAAACATACATTCAAAAAGAAAGCAACTGTAGTTTTTCAGTATCTTAATGGAACAAAGCATGGAAAAGAGCAATTATAGAGTTATCCCAGATTCTTGTTTGAGTAAAGAAATATTTTGAAATGGATACATTCACACTTGCTTATACATCATTTTAACATAAGATATTTCTAAAATCATCATTTTTGCCGTATATTAAACTTATTCCATTCGAATGAACAATTGAAATATTCATTGAAAAATATTATTAAAGCAAAATATTGCTGAATTTTAGAAGTATCTCATGTTAAAAGATGCATTCTCTTTAATGTTCTTCTTCAAATTTTGCTGTAGTTTAGTTTATTTAGAATTTTCTCATTGCATAAAATTACATGAATCTCCTTAGGAGTTTTAAATATTGTTAATTATTGATATTTAATGAAAATTTTCTCTTTTTCGTCATAAATAATGTAAAGTTTGAAAAACTTTTCGTCAAATATGTCCTTTAAGCGTAATTAGATACCTTAAAACATAAAAACTAGTCATTTTTATTATTTTAGGAAATTATGCTGTTATTCCTAAAATAAGAATTTTCTATATTGAAATTCAATTCTATATCCACTATATTTGCTATTATTGGTTTAATTTTAGTATTCGTTACAGAGTAAGAAGTATTTGTGTAATTTACCTGTGTGTTTATAAACACCTTACACGTATATCTAAGAAATTAAAAATATTTGCGCAAGAAGATTAAGATTTCAATAATTATTTTATTTCAACAAAAAGTAATTACATTTCTCATGAGTAATTACAAATGATCCTCTATTTCAAGGAAACAGCACACAAATAAAAATAACTCGATGAAAAGTTATAAATTCCCACTACATTTAATCGATATCTGAACCTAAATTTAGACTCAGCATTTCACAATCGACGTCCTTTCAAATTCCTTTAAATAAGTTTACTTCGAAAACAAGCCTCTCTCTTCAAATTGATTTGAATTTTCCCTCCGTGTTTCTAAATTACGCTCTCTGCATATTTTTTACGCATTATTTCATTCATTTTAAAATATTTATTTCAAGTAATTTCTGCTTAAATATCAATATTGCAATCCTTCTTTTATTGCATAGTTTCTGTTTAATCATATATTATGTCTAGCACATATAACCACTGAAGCCTTCAAATATTTATACGTTTTGCATAGAAATGTGTAGCATATATTTCTATGCCTTGCATGGAAACTTATTGAATTATTTAATTACTTTGAGAATATTTTAGCATTCAAGAGAGAGAGAACGAATACAAATGTTTAAAATTTCTTTCAAGAGACTTTTTAAAACGATTTTATGGGAAGTTAAAATGATATTAAGTACAAGAAAAGAATATATCAGAAAATATTTAACATTCGAATTTAAAAAAAAAAAATCATTCCTTTATAAATATATACAGTGCGTCAAATAAGTTTTAAGACTGTGTTTGTGTAAAAAGAAAAGGAAATAAGAAATTAATTAAGTTTTGGTTTTTTATTCAAAATTGAACCCTCCGGTTTTAATGCACTTGTTACAGCGATTTATTATTGAATCGAACGCCTGTTGTAAATTACTTTGCGGTATAGGCTGAGAACCCTTGCGTCGGAGCTACTTGTATGGTCGAAATATCCTCAAAATAACACCCCTCTAACTTTAATTTAAGTTTTGGGAATAAGGAGTTGTCACAGGGTGCTAAATCAGATGAATAAAGTGGATAGTTCAACATACACTCAAGAGACAAAACATTATGACCACCTGTCAATAACGAGTTGGCCCACCTTTGGCGCGCAACACAGCTTCAACCCGCCTTGGCATGGATGCCACAAGTCTTTGGTAGATGGCCGGAGACAGATTGTACCAGATATTTAAGCAACGGTCACGCAAATCCGAGATACTGCGAATTGGTGGTCTTTGAACTCTGAGCTGCCATCCCATGACATCCCAAATGTATTCTATCGGATTGAGATCCGGTGAGTTAGGCGGAATGGACATTAACTGGAATTCAGCATCATGTTCCTGGAACCACTCCGACACAGTTTTAGCCTTGTGACACGGGGCGTTGTCCTGTTGGAACATTCCATTTCCAGCTGGAAAAACAAAGGCCATGTAAGGATGCAACTGGTCCGCAATGATGTTCAGATACCCTGTAGCATTCATGGTGTGCTCTACCACAACCATGGATCCCAGAGACGCCCAAGAGAACTTCCCCCAAAGCATAATACTGCCACCACCGGCCAGTGTATGACCTACTGTACATTGAGGGAGCAACTGTTCACCCGGAAGACGGCGTATTCTAATACGGCCATCGGCGTGATGAATGGCAAACCGTGAACCATCTGACCAGGCAACTCTCTTCCACTGATTCATGGGACAGTCGCGATGTTCCCGGTCCCAGCGCAGGTGCAGTTGGCGATGACGCTTGGTCAGCAAAGGCACACGAGTGGGACGTTTGCTGCGTAGCCCCATATCCAACAATGTCCGCTGAACAGTGTGCTCCGATACTATTCTACTTGTCCCTGCATTGTATTGGGCTATCAGCAAAGCCACTGTCTGGCTCCGGTTTTGCTTCACCATGCGAGACAGTCTCCGACGACCTTTTACTTTGATAGTGTGTGGACGTTCAACACCATGTCATCTACTGCTGCTTTCACCGTCATTCATCCACTTTGCATAAACACTAACAACTGTAGATCGCGAACAGCCCACGAGTCGTGCAGTTTCGGAAATACTCTTTCCGAGCCTTCGATCCATTACAATCTGCCCTCTATCAAAGTCGCTTAGATCCGCAGCCTTTCCCATCACACACAGAAGTAAGTGAAAGAATGATTCTTCAGACTCTCCAGCAGCATTTAAATACTACTACCACCTGATCACGTGACTTCTCTCTCTCCATGTCATCCAGGAGAGTTCATTTCAAAGTGTAGGGGTGGTCATAATGTTTTGGCTCTTGAGTGTATAGACATTTTTTGCCAAAAAGCGACGATTAATAAAGGAAGTGTGACTAGGTGCATTGTCGTGCAACAAACACCAACAACTTTCTGTCCAATATTCTGGACGAATGCGATGAACTTTGGCCATCAAACCCTTGTAAACAGCTAAGTAGTACTGACCTGTAACTGTTTGTCTAGTTAGAACAAATTCTTTGGGAATAATACCCTTACTATTAAAAAATATAATGAGCATTGTTTTGATTTTCTGGCTTGCTCTGAATTTTGTGTCTTTCATTCCGTACTTTCTCGCTTTGTTTCAGAGTCATATTGGAAACACCAGGATTCGTCACCTGTTATAATGGACTTCAAGAAATTTGGATCATTTTCAGCGACTGAAATGATATCTCTGCAATGTGCACTTTTCATTGCTTTTTGTTAAGAGATTAAAGTGTGTTGAACAAATTTAACATTCACTTTCGTTTTGCCCAAATCTCCATGCAGGATCGTTTGAATCGTTTCTTTATTGGTGCTTAAAGAGTCTTCCTTCAATCTCAGTGCACAGCGATCGTTTGCCACAAAATTTCGTACTTTCTCAATAATGCCAGGTGTCCTAGATGAAATTGGTCTACCACTACGTTGAATTTCTTCTACCGTATCTCTTCCATCCAAAAAACATTTGTACCACACAAAAATCATTTGATCTACTTAAACAACAGTCACCGTAAACGTGTTTCATGTGTTGGTATGTTTCCGAAGCTTTTTTTACCCAGTTTTGTGTTAAATTTAATCACAGCTCTTTCCTCCATCTTAAAAAAATCAACATGAAAAAAAAATTAACTTCTGCAATGAACACTCGTCTTCTCTCAGCTACTTAACTAAATGCGCACAACTTGTTGGCAGTGTGTCAGCAGACCAGACGTTATGACACATACACTCATGGTGCCATTAGAACCTGAGCTTTGGGACGTATCTTAAAACTTATTTGACGCACTGTATATATATATACATGAGATATGACGACCGTTGGAAGGGATTTCTTTATCTGGATCATCATTTTGACTTTGATGTTATATATTTAATATTATTAAAGGGGGGAGTCTTGAGGTTGGTTACTCTTATTTATTATGCATTGAACATGTAGACACACATTTAGACAGCATCACAAAGAAATACACACACAACAAAAATACACAAACGCAAGCTGCTGCCAGCTACATGATTAAAAACAAAAACAGAAGAGAAGGGTCTCCAGAAATCTCGGTGTATATATAAGCAGCTCAAATCACATGATCTGAGTGGGTGGATAGATGTAGTTCAAAATACTCTCGTTAGACGGCTGGCTAACTTATTATTAAAACGTGGGTCCTGAAGGGATGGACCATAAATAAACCTAAAACTATATATATATATATATATTTAAAAAAAGATTAATTGACCTTTAAACGTGCTTAATTTTACACTTTGCTGTTATTTTATGCATAAAATCCCTTTTCTGTTCATTATGCAAACTATTTTGCAATAGACTAATCAGGAATCAATCAGTATAATTAAGCATGTTATGGGATACATCATTATTGCAAAGTTCTTATATATAGACAAAATGAAAAAACAATTACTTGATTCATTGATTTTTATTCATTTCTCAACAATTACTTGATTCATTAATTTTTATTCTTTTCTCCTAATATACCTTAACCACTTGTGATGAAATAAACCTTTTTGCAAAACAATTTTTCTCGCATTTCACTAAAATTACTCAATTTTTCTGAAAGCTAGTAGAAAGACTTCAAGGTCAATCCACACGTAAAGAACACGCAAAATTAGTTCCACTGTATTTTCAAAGAATTTGACAAACGAACAATCAGTGTTATACTCGTTGACTTAAATATGTAGCAAACATTTTAGGACTTGATAAATATCAAGTGTCCAAAAGCCTGTTTGGACATGACAACATGAATAATATCTACCACATGAAAACTCTTAAGTCACTTTGTAAAGATTTTACAGTAGAAACTCATTTGAGTAGGGAGGCGTATGTAAGATGTCATACAAACTCACATTTTAATATATCATATTAAAAAATAGATGTGTTAATTTTCTCATTTATTAAATAAAACAAAATAAAATATTACACTGGAAAGTGTTATACTTTCATTTTGTAATTCAGCATTATAACTCTTAAGACTGAAATAACTTTTAAAATTATTTCTACGTTTAATTATCTGTTCCATTTTTATTTTTCATTGACTTCTTTCTTAAAACAGTTTCATAAAAAAAAACAGTTAATGCCAAAATGTATTACAAAACGTTTATGGATTTATTTTCTTCTTTTCTCATTAATAGAATTTATAAAGATATTTTTGAAATTATCATCCAAATATGGGAATATATATATATTCATCAATGTCCCCAACTAATTTTTGTTCACCATTTATGAATAAGACTTTTGCGTCAACTTTTGAAATTAATTTTATATTTAATTGTACAATCATCATCTCAAAAGAGTTATCTTTATTTAGTAATTTAACTTAAAATATGTTAAATGTTTTCAGATTACTCAATAAGATTATATATGATAAATTTACTGTGACCATGATCTATGTGATTTAAGTTATTTTGATATTTATTGAATATTTGTTCAGTGTTATGTTTACAGGAATAATTCTAAATATTTGAAAATTGTAAAAGTTAAAAATTATAATTATGGAAAAATTTACAGATTTAGTTTAATGTGTCAATAATCATAGCATTTTACACAGATACGTGCGCACAAGTTTGTTAAGTTCATACGCATTTGAAAATCATGAGATATTTATCCCTTCAGCTAAGAAACATTTTTTGTTTAATTTTCTTATAAATTTTGTATAACTGAAAATTTTCTTAACTTACTTATATATTGTTGAATGTTAAACGTCAACGCATTGGTGGGTTTGTTTATAATTAACTGAGGTCACACAGTAGAAGCTATAAAACGAATTTTGGCAAAGTCCTCTTAATTTCAAGCCGCAGTCAGATGGTGGAAATGATTGATATCTTAACCCAATACTTCACACCTTCTAGCCCAGGAGTCGTCAACCTTTTAGCTGTGACGCACCAAACCAGTCTATTTATATGAGTCAGCTATACAGTAGGACATTTTTGAAACAATTCGATTTGTGCGATAATTCATGTAAAGTTAATAGTGTAAAGAGAATAGAAGTCTTGTTGTATATTAATTTTGCATCATTTAATGATATTTCTTAACATAAAAATAAACAGCATAAAATAAAAATAAAACTTGTACATATATTATGCATTTTTAAATATGTCTAATAAGATAAAAAAAATAAGCATCATAAAATATAAGTATTTCCCTTCATTATAGTTAAATAAAAAGATAAATGAAAATTTTATTTGCAAACCTAGTACTTGCACCGCTCCACTTTCATTAATGCAAAATCAGGGGTATAATTTGTGATTCTAAGCATTCGGTTGCAAACAATTTCTTTGTGGACTGGAAATATTTTTCATATGAGGAAAATGTTTTTACTTAGATATGTAGAACCCCAAAAGCGGAAAGCAGAATACATGCAATTTTCTCTCTTCAAACATTTAAATCTCTCCATCAATGACATTCAATAATTTACAAAAGAGCTCAAAATTTATCTTTAAAGATATCTTTCAGATTTTTCGTAATTTCGTAAATGTCCATTGCAAATTTATCAACTTCCATCCACTCAAAAATTGCCAAATTTGTATAGTAGTGCAGAGTGCTACTGAGAACTGTACCGCGTGCCACAGGTTGCCGACCCCTATTCTAGCCTTTCATACATTGTCGTGTGAAGCTGCCCAGTTCTATAATGTTAAAAGAGAGGAAGCGTGATACAAAAAAAAAATCTCTTGATTTAAGAAGCAAAACAACAAAAGAAAATTAGTTAAATGAATCATTTTCATTTCGAACTCTCACTCTCTACTCTCCCCCCCCCCTTTTCTCTTCCGTTCCCCTCGCTATTCTTTCTCTTCTCCTCTTATCTCTAAATCTTCTGTCACTCATCAATCCCGTCTCAGTACTTTAAAAAGTATGAAACTGTACTTTCCTCATTTTTGCAGGGAATTTGAAAATTTTTCGTGACTTTTAATCCTTTTTCATGGTGATTACGCAGAAAAAGTTTTGTGGTTCTTGGAGTGGTTAATTAGGAGTGATTTTACAAAACTAAATATACCTAGAACGTCCGCTGGTGTCATTTCGATAACCAAGGCAATTTATCATTGTAAAAACTGTCGTTCAACAAAATATAGTTCACTGAATAGATACCATTAGTAAAACAAACTTCCCTTAAGTCCTATCGCTCACATTTTTTTTTTACCTGGAATGCAGTGTTATTGAGTTCCCAGTGGAAATGAATCAATTACACTAAAATTGTTGTGTCTAAGTGTTCCGTTCTTAGTATTTGCTTATCTGCTCATAAAAGAGTTTCATTCGATTTTTGAACTTATTGCAAAACAGAGACCTTGAAATGATGGCTCTTAGAAAAGGTCTAAGCCCTTGAGAAATTAATAACTTGTTGCAAGAGCTTTCTGAGAAAGAATTGGCTCTAATTTAGATTCCAATGAAGACATAAGATTGAATAAAAGTGGCTGCGAAGAATACAAAGAAAGTCCAGATGTAATTGATAATATTGCAGTAAATCCTGATGTATATGTCACTAGGGATGGCATAGAACAGATACCGCATAGTAGTAATGTTTCTGGCAGATTTGCGACTCGAAATATTTTGCGACAAAACAGTGGTTCAACAAGCTTCACGAAACATAATGTCAACGTCAATTTTTATGATAATTACATGAAATAATATTTAAAAAGTCTTAAAACTAACCCTGTGAACAGTATCTTGCAATTATTTAGTTAAAACAATTACTTTATATATTTTATATCGTGGTATCGAAATGACACTGGTGGACGTTTAAGGGTAATCGAAATCCCGGACGTTCTAGTGTTAAACAAATATTTAGACATAATACCCTAAAATCTCAGAAATGAAATAATTTATTGCTATTTTATTTCAATATGGCCTTTTAAAACCGTATTTATAAAGAAAATAATGTTAAAGTTGAAATGTTTGGGAAGTAAAATGTGTTATGCGATTAGAAAATCAGTATCTTTAAACAATAAATAAACTATGTTTAGAAGCGAGGAAGAAAAGAGGAAATACACTACCCTGTTATTCAACGTTCTTTCAAAAATTAAAAATAAATAATGGCTTGTTGATAAAGTTTCGTTATGCTTAATTAAACATATATTTTTCTTTATTTTGAAAGTTACTAGCTGGAAGAAAAAAAGTAGCGCAAATAAGCTTTAATTGGAGAATCAGTAAAAGAGAGTGTATTCGTTCTTTTTTTAGAATTTTTACTGAAATCTGTTGATGAAAAGACTGCATTGTAATGAAAATACTGTTCTTCTGTATTCTAAAAGATTTTCCTTGCTTATTTTATCATCCGAATTGACCATCTATCATTTTACCATCTGACTTGCAAAATTTTAATTCCCATTTTTTTTACAAAAATACACTAAATGCTTTTAAAACATATACTTCATTATGTCTTTCTTAAGGGCTCTGATATTTTACCATGCATTCTGTTATATATATAAGTGTTATTTTATTTTCCTGTGTCTGTTGCAAAATACACATGTGTTAGTTTTAAGCCTAACATTCAATATGGCTCTGTTCTTTATATTATGACAAAAATTTCTGCTGTACGGGGAAGGTGGATCCATAAAGTATACTCAACCCTAATTTGCTAGTCCTAATTAAGCAACAGCTTTAGAAATTATAATAGGTTTCCATTTTGGTCCATTGACTCTTTCGGTTTCTTCCATTTTAAAGTTCTAACTCTCTTTCTTGCTATACAGACGTTTATTTAAATCTTGTACAATATACATTTTCACCATTTTTTTATAGTTATGTGTCTTGAAATCTGGTTTCTATCTTCTGGCTTTGTTATTTGATAGTTTAGTCTTGTTATTTTTTCAATTTATTATACTATATATATATATATATAAAGTGTACAATCCTAAATTTTAGTTATTTTAAGATGAAAATTCGAAGGATTTCTATTTTCAAATATCTATTTACTGAAAGCATCTATTTAAATGACTCTGAAAAATTAATTACAGAAAATTATTAGGTAAAATTAAATGATTGGTTACCTTAGAACATGGCCCCTCATCTTCGTTTTTTAAATAAAATATATACGTGTTTTATAACGTAAAAACTATATTCTTAATTTTAAAAAATTTTATTACATTGTTGAATTTTAGTTATTTTATTTTGTTCTTGGTCTCCCTAAATTCGTCAATAAATTGCCAAATTATTAAATTTATTACAGATAAAGTCTCCCGTGTTTTTCTTTAAAGATATATTTTCTACATATTCTCACCGGAAGTATACTGAATTCTTTTATTGTGTAAAAAAAAAAATTTCTATGATAGTTCAATGCTTTATTTATGAGACTCAGTTGTCGCTTTTCCCCCTTTTTTGACCGATATCTAAAGCGTCCTTAAAAATCACTAGCATCTGTGACCACATCATAGCTACAGTGGAGAAACGATTGAAGGCATGCGACTTCTTTAAACAACCTAAGCGTATCTATTTAAAAAATAAACTGTTTTCTTTCGTAGAACTTCAAAATTTATTTTTACAGATAAATCAAATGTTCAATTTCTCCAACAATAAAATAAGCTAAAAAACTGCTTATCGTATAAAAGAGAAAACAGAATAAGACATTGTAAAAGATATAAAAGTAGTTTAATATTTCTTAGTTGCATTGAAATTATTTTACAGAATGGGAGTAAAGACTAAGATAACTCAAAATTATAACTTAGATGCAGTCCCGGTTATGCTCATATTTGGCTTTTACGCATGATTGAAATGTTCTAACGTGACCACCTTGAGTGTGAAATAAATTTCCGAATCTCTTATTATTATTTCCAGGAATGTGAGTTAATGTTTTGAGCTAAGGTATGAGGAAATTTCAAAGCCCTATGTTTGCCTTTTCAGGGAAGAAGTTGATCCTGATTTCCTTTTTACGGATGGCAATGCTCGTCCACATATGGTTGAGGAATTTCTGGAAAATGAGGATATAACCGGTTGGATTGGCAAGCCAGATCTCCAGAACTTAACACTATAAATCAAGGGTCGGCAACCATATAGCTGTGGTGTGCCAAACCAATTTTCCAATAGGATTCGATGTGCCACACAGTAGGAAATATTTGAAACAATTCGATTGCCGCGGAAAGGCATTCAGAGTTAGAGAATAGAGGTCAAAGATACAGATTTAGAGTTTTATTATACGTTAATTATGCCTCATTTAAAGAGATTTATTAACACATAAAAATAAGTAAAATAAAATATAACTACTCTTTCAACATGAATAAAAAATCGAAATTGTACATATATTACGCACTTTTAAAAAATAATTTTTAAAACAAGGAATAAACATAAAGTATAAGTATTTCTGCAAATATAGTGAAATAAAAAAAATTTTAATTTTAATGCGAACCTTATCTCTGTGCGAAGCCCTACTTATTATTGCAATATCAGGGATATAATTTGTGGCTTTCTATTTGACACATGATTCTGAATGATCAGCTGTTAAATAATTTCTTTGTGGTCTCAAAATATATTTCATATGAGGGGAAAAAATTGTTCAAATATATATGTAGAACCAAAAGCGGAAAGCAGAGTACATGAAATTTTCTTCAAACATTAAATCATTCCGGCAATGAAGTTCAGAAATTTAAAATAGCAGTCAATTTATCGATAGTTATCTTCGAAATCTTTTGATTTTAGTTCCGTAAATTTGTCTTCCAATAAATCCAAAAAAAAATTTTTTTTGACGACGCAGCAATGAGTAGTGCTTCATTTTACAAGTATTGCACAAGCGTTTTGATTTGAATTGAATATTTAACAATAAGAATGAGTCGCATTTAAACAGAGGGTGCTTTTCTTACATAAATCACACAAACTACACACAAGCAGATTCAGCAAAATTCTTTCACAAGGAAGAATTGAAAGTTAGAAATAGTCTTTATACATAAGGAATAGAGAGGAAAGACAGAGAGATTTAATTTGATCTCATAACTTTACACAATACCACTGAGAATTGCTCCGCGTGCCACAAGTTGCTGTTCCCTACTATAGATCATATAGGGATACTCTTGGGAGGGCAATTACATCTCGCATCCCCCCCCCTTCCAGAACCTTCCAAGATTTGAAAGCAGCGTTACTGGAGGAATGGTACCGGCTGACACAAAGTCTAAAAACTCTGACATCTCCAGCATGAATTAATATTTTGAAATCTAAATAACTGTACAAGTGAACAATATTACAATACATTACAGTTATATTAAAATAGTATGTATGTGCGTGCGTGTGTGTGCGTGCGCGCGCGTTTCACATTGCACCCGCTTAGATTTCCTTCAGCTGATGAGTCGTATATACAATTATATGCGTGTACTGTAACCTCTGTATGTTTTGTTTGCTGTTTTTTGTATTATATCAGCCTATACCAGGGATGGCGAACCAGTGGCACGGTGCCACTGGTTCGCCATCCCTGCCACAATAATTTGGGCACGCCAGCGATCAAAGTGGTTTGCATCTTATTTCAAAATAACAAAGTTCACTGTTAAGTATTACGAACAAAGGCAGGAGATCGGTCGGGGAGCACACTCGTTTGTTATTGTCTTGTCTTAGTTACTTAGTGGACTACGATTGCTTATGATGCAAAGTTTGTCTACGCATAGCATAGTCAATTTCATTAACAAAATGTATTTAAAGTTTATTTCTATTATATTTACGATTTTTAACTGTTATTTAATATGGCTAGTTCAGCAAATGAACAAAAAGTGCAAGATAGCAAGTGTAACTGAGAATTTCAAATTTGGTAAATTTAGAGAAATATGGGGCATCATTAGTAAAGGCGACAAAGCGGTATGTGTTTTATGTTCTGGAATAGTGATATGCAGAACATCGTCTGTAAAACGGCATTTTGAAACAAATCCCAAATCCTCTTTCATAAAAGTAAACCACAGTGTAAAAAGAATTAATTGCATAGAAACCGTTTGGCAGATGACTCACATTTAGGGTGCATTCTATTAAAAGTAACATCTACAATTCTAATATAAGCTATTTTTCATCCAATCTGCAACAACAGAAGTCACACTAATGTTTACTTTAATTTGAATTACACGTATAACTAAAACATTTGTAACTATACAGTGCAAAAAATATTTTTTCGTTATAAATTAAGAGTGTTGTTACCATTTATATAGTTATATTATCTTCCTAATAATATCACAAGTAAAAATTATTTGACGGCACGTCTATACCTCATTAAACTCTTCTTTTGAAAAAATCGCACGTTGATCCATAAAGGTTCACCACACCTGGCCTATGCCAATATACCTAATTTCAATAAAATCTGTTCAATATTTCTGGGGTAACCAACCAAAATTGTCTTAATTATGAACGTACGTTTTCATTTGAATTGTATTACAGATACATCCTATATTACAATTAATAATTATTCATATTTAAATAAACTTGTTCAAGAGCTTTTTCTGGTAATTGTAATATTAAATTAAAATAAAAATTTGCAGTTTTATATAAAAAGGGTTTACTAAAATTACTTTCTTGAATTTTCAGTATCGATTAAATGTAAATAATACCATAAAGATTCATTCCATTTGTCATTCAAAAAATTACAAAAACATTCACCAAAAATATTCCATCCAAAAACTTTTGATAGTGCAAGTTAATTTAAACCAAAAAAACCAATTTTTTTTCCATTCTACATATTTTTTTTTTAATTTATGGTTTTCTATTATCAAGAAATCCCTTTATATCTTCTTGTTCTGTTGCGCTTCGAAAATTAATGAATCTCATCCAGTGAAAAAAATACTATACAATGACTACTCTTCATGATTTTGAATAGTAATTATACTCTTGTAAGTACGAAAATTTGTCTGGTTTAATCACTTGTGTTTTTATTTTGGTTACTCTTTGAGGGGTATACATTTCTTTATAAATTAAAAACATATGTTGCATTGAGTTTCTTTTAATATTTATATCTATTTTTGAAGTCTGTCTGCCTTAGTGTAATTTAGAATATTTGGATATTTGATTGAAATTTGTTATTCTGTGAGACTTCTCATTTGTAGCATCATTATGCAAAATTAGAATATCTGAAGAAAATATTCTTCTGCATATATAAGTTAATTTTAAATATAATCTTCTGAATAATTAATGGTAAAAAAAAATTATTAATTCAAAATAATATTTTCAAATTTGGCCGTTGTTTCTAGTAAAATTTGATTAATCTTTTATCTAAAAAAATACATGTCTTTACTAAAAATTGTAGGCGAAAAAAATTATAGAGTTTCATAGATTAAAATGGTGCTTACTTTGAAAGATTATTTTTTTTCTTATGTAATAAATTTTTATGAAAAATAATTATACTTTGGTTACCTTTGTCTCTTAGCAGCATTTACAATGCCTAGATTTCAAACTTAAAGTTGGTAATAACTACCTATTCCTGCACTATCATATAAAGGAATTTTACTATTTTTTTCAGACTCCAATTTTCAAGTAAAAGCATACTTTTTCCCCCTCAAATAATTTTATAAATTGTACAAGTATGATAATTAAAAAATATAGTAAGAGAAGTAAATTTAAGAAGAGAAAATATTACTGCATCCAGTAGTATGTGTTTCAGTGTTTTAATATCTATTTATTTGTTTTTCAAGAAGAAAGGCACAGTATATATATATATATATATATATATATATATAAATTTTTTCCATATATATATATATATATATCCAGGTGGATCCATAAAGCCTTGCTTAACCCTAATTTAGCTGGTCCTAATACAGCGACAGCTTTAAAATTCATAATACGTCTCTATTTTAGTCCATAGACTCTTTTGGTTTCTTCCATTGAAAAGTTTTACCTCTGTTTCCTGTTATTCATACTTTTATCCAAATCTAGTACAATATTCATTTCCACCATTTATTTTCTAGTTATGTTTCTTAGAATCCGGTTTCGATCTTTTAGCTTTGTCGGTAGTACAATTCTGTCTTATTATTTATTTCATTTTATTATACTACATATAATCCGTAACAATATTTACAAATAGTTATAATCCTAAGTATCACTAGACAGAGCAGTAAATAGTAACAATTGCAAACTCTTTGCCATAGAAACCAAGAATGCAAGTTTAAACAATTTTTTTTTGACCAGCCAACCTTCACCTGTAATTTTCTTCTATTACTGGGATATAAAAAAAGGAAGTAATGCTGTACACTTATGTCCATAAATTAAGGATAATGGAGTTCAGGCAAAGAAAGAGACAGAAGCAAAACAAATTTGACTTATTTGTAAACAATTTTGACTATTTATTAAACAAAAGGTAAAGAGAAAAAAGATGCTATATGTTTGACATAATTAATAAAAATTGCGATTTTTACTCCCTGGAGCAAATTTCAAAAAAGAATCTACTTACAAAAAACAGTATAACATGGTTAGTATGATGGTTAATACGGAGTATGTCTCCCGGACGAAGCAATACAGGCCTACATCGCCTACGCATGCTGAGTATCAAATTATCAATCTGATCTTACTTACTTACTTACTCGGGAGAATCAAGCCCACCCAAGGGGTTTCGAGCTGTGAATCGACCCTCCGAGATGTAACTTTATTAAGGTAAACATAAAAGTATACGAAGTGGTCCCGAATGAGGGACCCTCCCCACAAAATTCTTGAGAAAAGGGGGGGGGAATACAGATGGAAAACTTTACAATTTTGTATAACATTGCAAATATAAAAAAAATTAAAACACACATACACCGAAGCTGTCTAACTAATGAGACAGGAAAGACATGAAAAAAGTAATAAGAGAAGAAGGTCAGTTCTTGAACCAAGAATAATTCCTCCCCAAACGAGCCATCCTGCAGCACCGTAACGGTGTCGTTTAATGGTGTTCTCTTGGTGGTAACGGGTACCTAGCGCTCTCCATATGAAAGTCCGGTGAGAATCAGACTGCAAACTAAACCTGGACTCGTCGGAAAACATCACACAAGACCACTTGTTAATCGCAGGCGACAGTGAGTTGCGGTAAGGGGAACACATCTGACAGGCCTACGAGCATATAGACCAATGTGCCCTAAGCGTCTGTACACGGTCTGCCTTGAAACTGTCGTACCAGTAGCTGAAGAGAGCTGACAAGACAGGTCTGATGCTGTGCTCCGTCTGTTTCTTTTGGCAGTGACTGCCAAATACCGGTCCTCATTCGGCGTTGTAACTCGGGGGTGACCTGTGCTGTAACATCTACTCACATTACCATCATCTTGGAATCGTTGCCAAAGCCTGAAGATGACACTCTGGGCGATGCCAAGTTCCTCGGATACTTCCAGCTGGGTACGTCCACATTCCAGTCGTCCTATAATTCTACCTCGTAAAAAATCATCCAAATGCTTCCTTTGTGCCATAACTATGCGGTTATTGCACTGAAAGGCTTTTAAAGCGCTTGTGAACAATTTTACTTCTTTGCCACCATTCCTTATAAACCCCTCTCTTACACTCCCGTCGTTGTGACGTACTATCCGCGCCATCTGGTGGTTTCCTGTAATTTGCATATTCTTCTTCAAGATGTGTGTGATAATTCTACAGGTGAAATTTTTATTTTAGAGTTCAATTTCTGTGTGATTCTGAATTATCCTTAATTTATGGACATGAATGTAAATATGTAATCATTAGAAAATATACGAGAGACAGAATGGAGTATTGTAATGTATACAGATGTTCCTAATTCGAGATTTATATAACTCGGAAATAATAAGATTTTAGCGATTATAAATTTGTTTCGATAAAATATTTATATTATTCTCTTCACATCCCTTAAAAAAATGGCAGTGACAAGCAGTTTCTTGGTAGGAAATGAAAAGAAAAATTTCTTTTTTGCCACTAAAAGCGTTATTTTTATAAGGTTTCAAATTTTCTGTTTCCAATAAACTTTGAAGTTAGAAGGCATCTCTTTAAATTAAAGAAAATACTTCAAAAAGTTATTTGTTATATTGAAGAAATATATAGAAATAGATAGACTGATAGATAAATAGGTAGATCGAATCTGAGTATACATTTATTTTAATGTTGAGCTCTCTTTTTCATCAGGTAAAAGAATTATTTCTTTTGATTATTTCATCCATTTAATTTCCAGTTTCTCAAAGAAACAAAACATAATTACAAGTCCCATTTATTATGAATTATATTACAGTATGAATGTTACATATGTCATTAAATGTTTACAAATGATGATAATTCAAGACCTTGTGTAATGCAGGAAAAAGTAGTCCTCTATTTATACTTTTATGTTATTGACAAAATATAAACAAATAAGGAAAGATTATTTCATTATATAAAAAAATAGTAAATATATAAACAATCACTGTAAAAAAAGAGTAATAAGAGCAATTATTTTTCAATTAAATGCAGGAATAATATGTATGTAACAAATAATTTCTGTAACTTTAAAAAAAGTACCGAAATTGCTTTTAAAATATTCCTACTCTTTTAAAATATTTTAAATTACTTTCTAAATGTTTTTGGTTGCTTTTAAGTTCCACTGGAAAAGAATTATTGATTTTCGTTTTCTGTCTTAAAAACGCATTTGATTTTTCATTTGAAAAGTATTTTATTTGTGAAACAAAATTTAATACCTCACAAAAATTAATCATAAGAGTTATTTAATAGGGTACCTGTCCCTCCCCAAATTTATTTTTAAAAATATTTGTTTTTGAGATGTGGGCTTACTGAACTGCTTCCGAGAAATTTAATAGTGATTTTCGAATTTGAGATATCTCTGGGGAAAAAATTGTACATGTGCTTTGTATAGATTTACGTTTTTTTAAGGGTTCTTCAGAAAAATTATTTATTTTCAAAATGTATTATAATTATCTGAAGCTTTCATTTAGAAAAAAAAATTGAACAGAGAATGTAGAAGTTAATAAAATCAAAACTAAACCTTTAATAAAAATTTTAATGAATGTAATCTGAGATTGAAGTGCTCCGAATTGAACTGAAAAATTAAAAATCCTTTCGCAGAAACCAGATAATAATAACAAAACTTACGTCCGCAATAAATTTGATTAGATATTATTTTGTGTGTATGTGGCTCTATATGTAACAGTTTATACTGCCTTTTTATCTGACTCCATACATTTATATAATATTACAAGAGATTGTGTACTTTTTTTAAATCTTATCTTTCTCTCTCTCTCTCTCTCTCTCTTTTCCACGTATATTAATAGAAAATTTCAAAATGGGTACTCACTTTTTTTTAATCCTTTTCTTAGATATAGCACAAAAAAATATTCTCCATTTATTTAGACATTCGTTAAACTAAATCCAAATTCTGTTTAGGGAAAAGCAGTAGGTGTGTGGATGGCATTCTAAAAAATTTTAGCTTTCACGAAATATAAATATTTTGTTTCATAATGTTATTTTATTTAAAAAGTGTAGAAAAAAACCACCATTTCTATTTTGTACACCCATTAAAAACATTTTTATATGAGAAAAAGCGCTTCTCTTTTCCCCTAGTGTATATTTCTCAAAATTTTCTACTTCGATGTAAAACTATTTATAATTTTAGTCTAAATTTATGTACAGATATTTAAGAGCTTTGAAAAATTAATCTATTGATAATTTTTTATATATATTAATTTCTAATTATATTTAGTATATCGTTTTATATTACCTTCAAAATTATTGTCTATCAGTAAAAGTGCTCTTAATTAAAAGCGAGTTACATGTAATAAATAGGTAGCATTAATATATAAAATTTCACATTGTAATGTATATATGATTATCTTTATATATGAAATATACGTGTCACAGTGTTTGTCCGCGATGGACTCTGAAACTACTCAACCGATCATAATATAATTTTGCATAATGTGTGTCATTTCGTCCAACTTAAAGCATAGAATGGTTTTTATTTCAATTAATCACGCCATAATTTTTTTATTGCCGGAAATGTGAAGAATCCCGAAAAAACGTTGCCAGATTCCCGTAAGGGAATAATCGCAAAATGTGGCATTGGTCATGTGTCTGTGGAGGCAGATATTGCAAACCCAAATGCACGAAAATTAAGTGCCTGGCGTATTTTGGGGTGTGGAATCCGATTTTCAAGTCAGTTTCCAAAAATAATTGTAACTTTGCCGGATAAAGCCGGCCGACCGTATTTTAGACACACCATAACAGGGGCTTACATTAAAAGCCTTGAATCGTGATAACTGGCGTACTTCAAAATGGATAATCCGAATCCGATATCCAGTCTGAGAAATAACTGTAACTTTGCCGGATAATTCAGGGCGACCATTTATTACGCAAACCGTGGCAAGAGCTTAATGGCAAGAGTGGCAACCGTGGCAAGAGCTTACCCTTAATGTCTTGGTGCGGGAAAAGTGCGTTTCTGTTGTAATTCGGGATGGTGAACGAGAGTTTGAAATCGAATTTTAGAAATTCCTGTAACTTTGCCGGATAATGCCGGACGACCCTAATGCCCCTTCCAGGGACTGAACTTGCCGACTCAGGGGAACAAAAGTAATTTCCAGTTGTATCTAGGGGCGGGAAACGATAATTTGAAATCATATTTCAGAAACTCCACTAAACTTGCCGGATATTGTCTGAATTAGGAGAAAAGGCAAATGATTCGAGTCCCGCGCGTCCGGATTTTCATTATCTCTAGCGACTGAACTTGCTCGCGCTGGAGCATCAAAAGTCAGCTCCGTGTGCATTTCGGAGAGTGAAATGAGATTATGAAATTGAATTTTAGGAGTTTTGATAACTTTGCCGGATAATGCCAGTCGACCGTACTTTAGACACACTGTAACAGGGACTTGCCTTAAAAGCCTTGGATCATGAAAACTTTGTCCCTGGTGTATTTCAAAACGGATAATCCGAATCTGATATTCAATCTGAGAAATAACAGTAACTTTGCCGGATAATTCAGGATGACCGTCTTTTACGCAAACCTTGGGCAGGAGCTCACCTTTTTTTTTAAAGTCTTGGCGCGGGAAAAGTGTATTCCTGGTGTAATTTGAGATGGTTAAAGCGAGTCTGAAATCGAAATATATAAATTCCTGTATTTTTATCAGATAATGCCGGTGGATCGTTATATTCTCGGACGGCAGTACCATCCTATCTTGCCGACGTAAAGTGAGTGAATATTAACGTCGCACTTTTCAGCTACACGAGGGATTTTGGCGACTGACCGCTTAATTTTGAACCATGGTCAAGTGACGTGGACGACACCTGAGCTGGCACCCCCTCTCCTAACTACCACACCACACCAACGGGAGGACGTTTGAGCTCTCCACAAATTTAACGTGAATCACACCCCTACACGGCGGGTCTTTAGTGGTACTGGGCTCGAACTCATGACACGCTAGCCATGATCCAAAGCCTTGACCACTTGGCTACCGCGGCCACTTGCCGACGTAGAGACGCAAAAAGTGGATCCTGATTGTATTTCGGAACTGCTGATCCGAATATTCTCAATCCCATTCAATATAATCTCATATCTACGTCAAATAATGCCAGACGAAATTGCACGAACTGTGGAAAAGGCTTGTTTTAAAATTCTTGAGGAGAGAGAAATGCTTTCTTGGTGTTTTTCTGGATGGTAAACAATAATAATATGAAATCGTATTTTAGAAACTCCCGTAACTTTGCCGGATAATGCCGACCGACCGTAATGTCCCCCTTCAAAGACTGAACTTACAGGAGCTAGGGCGTCGAAAGTGGGTACCGAGTACTTCTCGGGGTGGGAACGAGAATCTGGATACGGATTTCAAAGGCTTCCGTAAATTTTCTGGATATTGCTGGAATGAAGTCAAATGGCTTTGTGTTCGAGTTCCACCTCCGGATTTTCATTCCCTGTAGCAACTAAACTTTCAGGTACAGTCGTGCGAAAATATGATTGCAATAGGAAATTGCATCTTCGGGCATTGCTGTCACTGTGTTAGATGGTGAAAAAACTGCACATTCCGCATCAGCTGCCATTGGACATTCATGAAATACAAGATGCAATGTGTACCATTGAAAAAAAGAGTGGATTGGCTACAGTATTGCAAATGAATTCAGTCATGATCAGGGATAAGTGTACCATGACCCATAAACATTCACTCAAATCATTACACAGAGCTTTGCAAGATTTAAATGGCAACGAGAGAATATTCGGTTTTGCTGATGTATTACTGTCTGGTGATTTCCGACAGATATTAACAGCCTTTACACGCTCTACTTTTGCTCACGAGATTAACGCCTGTTTAAAACAATCGATTTTATAACTAAACGTGGAAACACTTCGACTGACCATAAACACGCGAGTACATTTGCAAGACGATCAATCTGAGCAAATATTTCCTAACCAACTTCTGAATATTGGAAACGGTGAAGTAGAACTTCATCCCAATACATAATGCATAAAATAACCAGACGATTTCTGTAATGTTCTTTAGGCAAAAAGGAACTGATTGAGAGTGCCTTTCCGGATACACTGTATAATTATCTAGATAATTATTGCCTCTGTAATCCTGTTACTTAATCAAAAAAAATGTTGATATTGTGATGAAATAAGCTTCCAGACACAGGGTTGTTGCCAGTTGATCCAACGCCTTTTAAACCAATCGACACTACTGTTGATGAAAACAAAACCGTTAGTTTTCCAACCGAGTTTTTGAATTTTCTAGAAGTCACCACATAATCTTCGGTTGGTTCCCTGGTTATTATCTGCGTAACTTTAATTCACCTAGATAATGCAACGGTGCACGTCGTTTGATCATCAAAAGAATTATACCGGAAAATTCTTGAAGCAAACATTTTGACTGTAAAGTTTAAAGGAAAATTCGGTTCTGCTACTACGAATCTGTGGCCACGTATACCACTGATACCGTCAGAATCTCTAATACCATTCAAAATGCTTCAATTCCCGATCCGTTTGACTTTCACGATGATTATAAATGAATCTGAGACCCGAACAATATTCATTTGATATTTGGACTTAGAAAATTCATATTTCTCGTATGGGCAACTACATGTTACATGCTCACGTGTACGGAAACCTTTGAATCTATTTGAGTTAGCAAAATACGCGGGTTACCGGAAAAATATTGTGCACCGATTAGCGATTAGTTGTATAAAATTATTTGTTGTTATTCCTTAAAATGATAAAAATAATTTTAAAAATTTCAAAGAATCAACGTGAAAAACCACATTTAAAAAATTAAATCTTTATATGTTGTTACTTAACGACTTCGTTAGTAATTCATGCATTATATTACACTCAAATAGGAGATGAATGAAATGCAAAATTAAAATAATGTGTTTTTTTATACTTTATTTCAACCCTCCAAAATTATAAACGAAGATTAATTTGACTGCATTGAATAGCTCAGAATAATATTGAACTAACGTATTAAAACAAAGCCACAGCAACGCGTGGCTGGGTCAGCTAGTTTATTAATAAATATAATACGTTAATAATTATTCAGTGATCAAGAAAATGTACTGAAAAGGCCTCATTAGAGGTTACTAACTTGCCTTATCATTTACGAGATTATCGCAAAGAAAAAAATATTAATTTGAAAATCATCTTTCCACAGTTTAAAGAAAGAAGTAAACTTTGGATAGTAAAAAAACTTATTACAGTTTATCGCTAATAAATCAAATACTTTTACACAGTCAACACTTGTTTTGCGAATCTGGGTAGGCTATAAAAACGCTTACAGATTATATAAATCTATGCATAAACAGTGCAGAGAAACTTTTACGATTAATTCGATTTCTAGGTCAAAATGAAGACATGAAGACCACGAATTTGCTGTTATTATATTTATCAAATTATAATATGTTTAACATCGTGTTAGAAGTTGTGTTTAGTTTATCTGAAATTTAAAAAGTACTCTCTTGGCTCTTTTACAATATTGTTCAAAATGTGCGTGCGTGTTCGTGTGTGTGTTGAGATAACTAGACATTATATATACGCATTTGTATATTACTGAGACAATCTTATATTTGACCAATACTGCCGGGTTATACTTCTATTTTTGCTTTGCTTCTATAGATTTATAGCAATTTAGTGTTATAGTATTATTGATTATATATATATACTCCTTTTTAAGGTACAAATTTTTCAAAAATTGCAAGAAACTTAATAATATTGTAAATGTAAGTAGTGCGATATAAATTAGATGTTAGTATTCTTTTTAAAAAATTCCTTGTTCAGTAATATCTTCTGCAAAATTTGTGTTCTTCACATAAACTTTATATATAAAAAAGGTATTTCATTTCTTTCTAAATAGGGCTGACGATTATCAAATGATTTAACCAATCGCTCCAAAGAAAAAGTAGAAAATAAAAATCATTGACTATCAAATATCCTTTACTTGTCTGAGTGTATAATATCAGGCAAAACATCAAATTATTTCCTGACAAATAATAAAATTATTATATACTATTCATATATATTTTTTCTGTTACACAATAGTATACCTTAGAACTATTCATATATCCTTTATACTATTCATAAAATCCTTTCTTATAAAACATCTGCAACTTTTTGAGCTCAGTGTCTGCTTCTGCTCTGAAGGTTTCAATAAAACTGCCGGTCAAAAAATTACAAAAATAGAAATGAGGAATTTCCGTCTCTCCGGAATGCATTTAATTTTCCCGAGTTGGAATCCTCTGAAAAAATATCGTACATCCTTTCAGTACAAAATCGCTGTCTCATTTATTACAAGTTCCAGTAAGCCTGCAATATATCAGTTCAAGAAAGCTGAGAAAAGAGCTTCCCATGTCTTTTCGGGGATATTTTATCACGGTTATGTTTGATAAAGAAAATAATGGTTTCGGCAACTAAATATATCTTCCGAAATTGACTCCATTTTATTTATTTTATTGAAGTTGTATCTTGCTATATTTACTTTCTACTTCAGTATGCACCGATAGAGATTGACAACCAATGCGCATACATCAGCACATTTTATATTAAATTTAGTTACAAATCAACCGCATTATATCCTTAAGTGTGAACCTTTCTAATTTCATTAAAAATATAATTTTATTTACCTTGAATATTAGAATATCATATAGCTCTGAAAATTATTTATGTGAATCGGAGGTCTAAGAATATCTACACACTTTTTTAATTTCATAATCATAAATTGTTGTTAATAGAGAGAGCCATTGTCAGAGCCATTAACACATACATTCTTGGGTGAACTAAAATAATATTCCTTATTTTTGTTCAAAAATTTGGAAAATTGTTCATTTAACTGATTTAAGTAAGATAATATTTTAAGGCTGAAAACCCTTCCCAAGCAGTATTTGGTAAAATAATAATTCAAAGGAACTCATTTTCAGAAATAAAAAAACGAAATAAATGTTGAGAAATAAGAAAAGTCTAACAGACTTTTGAGGTATTAAACAAGATAAGAGGAAGTTTAAGAAAAATTGAAATATATTCAGCAATAGTAAAAATATCTTTCTTTTCTTTTTTTATGAGTCGTTTTCGAGCACGAAAAAGGAAAAAAAAATTAGTTATAAATGTTCTATAACATTTCTAATAGCTTATAAAAATGGTCTTATAGCTTGTAAATTTAGTATTTTCAAGCGAAACATATTAAAAGGGCCCTTAGAAGTTAAATATTAAAATCAGAAATATTTCATTCATATATTCTTCTGATTTCAGAAATGACATTTTTATTTTTGAAATAGTATTTAATGGTATTCAAAAATACAACACTAACTATCACAATCTTTCAACTAAAGAACTCTTTGAATTATTTTATTCTTAACGCCGGACTTAAATGTAACACGAGGATTGACAACGCCAGACCTCATAATTCTACAAGGTTGTCAAATGACGATGGCGATACTTGAGATAGAAACCCACCTTCTAACTTACCCTCACAACATCATTAAGTTTTAGCACCACCATCATTGACCACGTGACATATACACCACCAACACAATTAAGGTTTTTTTTTTACATTTAATGAATTATATGACATAGATGTTTTTTACTGAATCCGAAAAATCAATAAAGATACTGCAAATATTTTTCAGAAAAGCCTTTTTGTTTAATTTTTTTTATTTAAATGTGTGTTACCATGCATATCAAGGAATATTATTAAACAAAATTAAAACACTTTGAAGGCTTTACGCATAGTGAAGAGTAATTTTTAAATTAGTGGCATCTTTGTATGCGCGCGCGTCAGTACTGTGAAATTTTACAAAAATAAACTAAAATATTAAATAAATTCAAAAAGTAGACAAAATTTATATAAATCTTATCAATATCTAATGTATTTAAATTCAAGTATTTAAAATTTTTAACATCCATAACATATTAATATGTCTGTTTGAATTTGTTTTAACGTTTTCTTTGGTATGCCCATTCTCTTAATTCTAAATTACAGTGTAGTTACGAGGGTGACACCTGAGTTGATATCTCTTTGAACTTCCACACCCCGCTTCTTACGGAAGGCTATGATGCCCGATTAAGTTTAGCCCCCAAATCTCTTTCTTAAATACAGTTTTTTAGTAAAATTCCCCCTCTGATATCGATTAATTTCTAAATTTTAAATGTTCAAAGTGCAAACGCATTAAATTTTTCTAGAATTATATGTATTTTTTTAATTATTTTTCTAATTAATGTTATATAGCTTGATTAATTTTCATTTGCGAAGTCTATTTATGTTAAACATTTGTGCCAGATTTAGTTTACTGAGTTATAACTAAGATAAGGTAAAAATGATTAACAACACTGTAAAATGTCAAAAGGGTCAATTCTTTAGCACTAAGCCCTTGTTGGGGGAGCTTGGTTTACTTTGGATGGAAGAAAAAACATTGTAAAATATAAAATGATCAAAAATCTTAAAGGTTTAAGAGAAAATAAAACGCTTATCATAATTTGAATTGAATGGCTTATATACTCAAAAAGATATTGTTACTACACACCGGGAAAATATCATACATTTTAACTAAAACAATCAATTATATAATTCAAAGTTAAATAATTTTAATAAAATGAAGACATAAATGAAAATTAATTTCAATGAATTTGCCCTATTTCCTCAGTTTGTAAATTTTTAAGGAAATTTGGGAAGGAGAATCTGCAAAAAATAATGTAAATTAATTCGTTAAATTCTGCATTTTTCTCTTACTTTTTCAAATAGACGCTTAGATCTAAATATTTTAATTCAATATTTTTTTTTCCCTTTTTTTTTCTGATCAGACTGTAATGACAGAAAGAATTTTGTTTTCGTGATTCATCCAAATTGTTTACAGATTCTAGCGATATCCTATTTTGCTTGCACGTTGCTCAATATAGGATTTATTTGAAGCGATTTCGTAAAAGTTAGCTCTAAAGATTCATTTCCTTTTTGTACTTCAGCCAGTTTAGACGTCGTTTTTTCGACGAGCAAAACGAACGAGCAAACTCGATCGAGCAAAGAACAAAAAAGTAATATCCACGGACAGATTTTTCGGAGCGTTGTGTAATATGTTTTTGCATTTGAAATTATTCAAGTAATGAATTTTTTTTTAATTATTTTTCTATTTTAATGCTTATTTTGCTTCTTGCTTATCTTGCAGATTATTGCTTTACTTGTGTAAATTAGATCCAGTGCTTATTAACGAATTCTCAGTCTTAACACTGCTAACTGTACAATCAGTTTTGATTCTCCTGCTGCGTTATCACAAAGGAACCGTCTATATTAAAGGTCAGAAGAGAGCATATGAACGTTTTTTCACTATGGTTTTTACTATGGGTAAGTACATTATTTTTACCTATGTCACTGATTTACCTTTTGAAGTATTAATTGATACTTCAAATTTTCCAAACATTGCATCAGTAATTTATTATAACTGCTAGAGAAAAAACAGAAATAAAATCCAGAAGAAAACATTTTTCGATGAAAAAAAAAAATTATTATCTCATTCGCTTATATTAGTTTCACGTAAACTATACATTTTTCGTTCTCAGAAAATAAGCTTCTATATATTATATAATTATCTCTTTAATAAATATTTTTTTACTACGGTACTTTTTATCAAACGTAAGAAATTGTAGTAATTATATCATGTTATATTTACTTGAATTTTTATTTACATAGAAAGTAAAATTCGTAGTTTTGTATTAAAGTTAAAAAATTCAGAAGTGATACTGTTCAATCACAGGAAGAAAAAAATTTAAAGGTAAGTTTATAAATTATGTAAAACAAAGTTGTGTGAAAATTATCTTTCGAAGAGGCACAGGAAGAAATACTGAAGTGATAATACTCACTGCTATATATTTTAACACGGTAATAGTTTTCCTATTCTGCTTTTGAGCATTAACATGCATTTCTCTAGTACAGAATTTAAAAAATAGAAATTCAATCAAGGTAACTTAAAACTCAAACAATACAGTTTACAACCTAACTCAACAAATATATTTTTTTATTTGCAATAATTAATCCATTCGAGTTTTAATTATGAAGTTAGAAAAAGATTAAAAAAACATAAATAATCTACTATTTTATGATTCTATGTTAAGTTCTTAGATATTGAACAAGTCTTGTAATGTGATATCAGTTTTTTAAAGCAATTTTTTTGTAAATGAATAAAGTAAATACTTCAATAATAGAAAAAAATTAAAAATGACTATTGTTTAAGCAATTTGTTAAAAAAAAATTTTAATATCACATTAAAAGTTAATATTCAATATGTAAATAAAGTTAAGTGAAGTATGTTCTGCGTAAAATTGATAATTCAAATAATATTTTGTGTAAATTAAACCTTGAGTTAAAAGATTTAATTTTTGCGTATAAGAAATTTTTAAGAAAAATTTCTGATATGCAATTTATATTTTTTACGTATAGATTATTATTTTAGCAAAAAATAATATTATAAAATATGTTATACTTTCTTACAATGCTAGAAGGTTAACAAAAGTTAAAACGGGAAAAGTAATCAGAAATTACAACAAAATCTCCGAAAAAAACAGGTCAGCTCGTTAAATTTTTTATATAAATTTTAAGAAATAAAATTACTTTTATTTTGAAAAAAAAAATTGCTCGTTTGTTTGTGCTGTGAACAGCACAAGCAAACGAACTTAGCCTTCTAAAGATGAGACTGTCAGCTAATTTAATAGAAAAACAAAGTACAAGAGCAGACATTTATAAAAACGCTTTATAACGTTGCATTTTTAGAATAAAACCAAAATGCACTCGTTCTTGTAAAACTGATAACTCGTTTCGAACTGAAAACTGATAACTATTTTGATTTAAATACAAATTATGCAAAAGATAACGAATGGGGATTAAAATGAGTCCCATTATAGGAAATTCTGTTTTATGTAAACAGTTTTTAAACAGTATCCTGTTTGAGAACATGGTATCCTGTTGTCCAGCTTGTAATAAATACATAAATAATATTACAAACTCACAAATAAATAATTACATATTTTTAAGTTTTTTAAAATGGAAAATAAAAGTAAGCATGTGTTTAAATAAATAAATGTTAAAAAATTTGAATAAATCTGTACTGTGATTGTTTTATTTGTCCATAAAGGGAAAAAAATTGTTTCATTAAAAAGTATTCGACTTTTAGAAATCAATATACTTCAAAATACTTCTAAATTTTAAAAGCAACAAATAATACTGAAAGACTTTCATGGTTAGCGCGATTTTGTTATCTTAATACGCTTTTGGGAAAAATCAGATCATAATGAGAACAATAAAACGTGCATTATGTTTGGGAAACACTTTTTAAACTCAAAATTTTACTCTATTCTTGTGTAAATATATCATTAAATTCTCTAAATTTATGCATCATTTAGAAATTCGCATTAGTTCTTTATATATTTTTATTTGAGATATAATAGTTGTATTCTAATTCTATTTTCAATAAAATTTTATTTTTATCATTGACTGTTCTTCGCGACAACACCATAGATAAAAAATTAACTTAAAAATTTAAAATGTCTTAATATTAAAATAAATGAAAAATAATTACATCATTTTCTGAAATTACTTTATTTTTTTTCAATTTGATTTGAAATATTATATAAAATGCGTGAATACAACTGGGAAAAGGGGAAGGTGAAGGAAACGAAAAGGGGAAGTGAAACTCCCAGTAAATAAATTAAATTCGTTGCGATGTACGAAAACAAACAAGGAGAGAAAGTAGTTCAGTAAGTATTGGTACTTATATATAAAAGCTTTAATTATTTTTATCGAATTTAGTATTAGACACCTGAATTATAATTCGGGTTAGTTTGCTTGGTGAGATCAAAATCTACAAAAATTTTATAGTTTTAAATCATTAGTTGATAAAATTTGATATCTTTCAATTAAAAGGAGTCATTGATTTTAAGTATAAATATTAAATGCTTACCGGAGTTGACTCAGTCTAAAATACGATACGGAGTACAACCAAAAATGCAAGTATCATATTATCAACCTTATCAATATTAAAGAAGATAAAACATCATTTCATTCAAATGCAGGCCATATATAAGTACTAAAATACTTTATCACAATTTATGAGTGAAATTTTGGCACGTATAAATTTTTATTTATTTATTTTCAACAATACTCTAGAAAAATGCAGGGCCTTCAGATTAAACTTTTCACTATTATTAGATATTACTGTATTTATAAGATTTCGTATATTACTCTTGAGATAATAGGTAGAATTAAATTTAAGAACTGCTCAGCCCGTTTAAATACATTCATTACTTAACATCCCATTCCAAGATACTTTTTTTTCGACAAATGCTTCTAAAGAAAGGAATCTAAATTTTTTGATTTTATATTTAAAAGAATTTTATTTCATCACAATTTTAATCAGGAAAAAAAATATTTTCTGCTTCATTCATTTTATTAAAATAATATATATGTAAATGTATTTCATCATTAAACATATATATATGCTTTTGATTGAAGTTACAAAAAAAAAACATTACTATGACAGAGAGAAAAAACTGGTAAGCATTTAAAGAAATTTATAATGATTTCTTACCGCAGGAATTACCCCATGATACTTAGTATTTAACTCTCTAAAGATTGAAGATATTTGTGAATCCAATTCAGCATTTCTTTGGATTTGAGAAATGAAGGATAACTTATAATCACTTTTACAAAAAAAAATAATAATAATTTGTAGTCATTTTTTTTTTTTTTTAGTTTTATTTCTTCTTCTTTTTTTTTTTTTTTTTATTTCTGCCGATATCATAACTGCAGAGAATTTTGTTTTTCTTACCGTTAAAAATTGGGTGTGTGTTCTTGAAATACTTAATAAATAGGCTTATAAATTTAAAATAACCTGTCCAAGTAAAAATTTGAAAACATTTACAGCTACTTGATTTTACTTCGTAGTTTATTAAAAAAAATTTGAAACACGGTGAAAAACATGTGTTATTTTTAATTAAAGTGGCAAACCGTTTTGCTTGTTCTGCATTCTTTCACATCTCTATCATGTAAATCATAAGATCTGTGAAAATCATGTATATTTCAGGGTAAAGAAAATTTTCAGATTAATAATTCTACTTTCTTAATCATAAGTCTAAAGATTGAATAACTTAAAAATGTGAGAGTTAAAAAATCAAAGCTAGAAGAAAGGTTTACTGAATTCTTCGTATTTTTAATAATTTAGAACTTAACTCAATTTGTTAGTTTTTGAAAACTGTATAAAAAAACTGGTTGTTATTAAAATAAATTGCAACATCAGTAGACAATATCTAAATGTATTATAACGCCTAACCTTTTTAGAAAAACATTCACTTTGTTTTCAAACTCATTCAAATTTAAATAGTATTTTAATAATTTGCACAACATAAAAATATATATAAGTCCATGTATTTACATTAAGAAAATTTTTAAACGTAATATTTCCAGTAAAAACTATGCTTGAAAAAATAATTCAAATTTTTTTCACGTTATACCAACTTTTAAAATTACACATTGAGATTAAAATGTATACACCAAACAACGCCAACTCTTTTCTTTTAAAGGCCCCTTTTTTTCATATTTCCCTCATTTATCGTTATATGTACTGAACTTAAGAAAAACTCTTTACTTTTTCCTTTATTCTCATTACAAAACAAAGGAATTAAAATTCTATCGCCTCAATGGAATGCAAATTAAGTCGCTACAATGAAAATAAATTAGTTGTTTTTATTATTGAAATGTATTAAAACTAATTGAGCAGAGGGAACGTATTATACAACTAAAATGATAACTTTTACGTTATAAGAAACAATTTTTATTAATATATTAATATAAAAATGTTGCACTTCTCTTTACTTTTTGTATTTGTTTTTAAAATGAAAAAAAAACTCCCTTCAAATAATTGTTAACCTAATTACTTACTTATTAAACGTTAGACTCTGCACATCAAAAAGATGCTTTTAAGAACGAATTGGTTCAGAGAGATTTATAAATAAAGTATTTGTGTAAGAATTCTCTTTCATTTCTTTCCTAACATTTACTTCAAATAAACTTTTTTCACAAAAAAAAAAAAATGATAAATTAAAAAAAATTTCCCATCATTTTGCTTTTTCGTGGAGAGAAATCAGCATTACTTATATTCGCTTATTCGTAATAGCAAATATACAAAAATTTCAACAGTGTCTTTAATGAAACGGTAGAATGTGTTTATACTTATTGATTACATATATAAAAACACCATTTGTTTCCCGAATAAAATTTATTTTAGAATTTATAACTTTCAGAATTTCGAGATAGACCTAATCTTATGATCCAGAATCGAATTAAATGAGAAATAAAAATGATTAATTCAACAAGGGATATGACAAAAAATATATATCTATGTTTTTCCCTATGCACAAATCCTCTGTAATTATTTTTTATAATTATAACTTTTACAACAGCAATCATAGTTTAATATTTAAATGTAATTATTATAGAGGATGCGTATTTTTATTGACTGTTTGTTGTATCAAACATTCATTAGAATTCTATATTTTACAATATCGAAAAATGGTACATTACTAATCAATGTAATCAACTTGTTAATATTTTTAATAAAAATATTCTAAAGTCAATATGTCTTATTAGTCCTGCATCCATATGCATTTTATACGTTGAGTATAAAAAAGTTTCATTCTTCAAAGAAAAATTTAAAAGGATACTTTTTTTTTTCAAAAACCTTGTTTAATAAATAAAATTCTTTCAATTTTTTTTATGTCGGTTGACTTTATTTTTATACCTAAATAATAACAATTATTAATAATATATAATGCGCCCAGTTAAAAGACGTAAAAAATAATAATATTCGGACGTTTTTCAATATGATGAAGACGAAATGAAAACCAATTCTTTATTTTCTCTAATTTTATTCTGACTCTTAAACGTACATTTATTTAATATTTAAATGTTAATCACTTTTGAAAAACTATCTAAAATACAATTAGACCTACCTTACGAAACTTCAAGCAAATATACTTTTTAAAGTACATTTTTCATATTTGCCGAAAAGATTTTCTCCCCTTTTTTCAAATTGCACGTTCAAATTTGTTTATGTTTTCTCCGCTTAAACATAAACCTCGGAAGAAAAATATCCTAATAAGTTTGTCGAAAATAATTACTGTGAGCATTAGATTTCAAAATTCCTTCTTCTAGAATTAAAAAAGTTTTTTCCGCGTACTTATTATCCGAGTGGAACTTTATTTCGTATACTTCGCATTGTTAAGTAATATCCGAATCGACCGAAAATCAAACATTAATGAATTTATTCTTAAGAAATCAATCGGTGATGAGTTCCTCTTCCGAGTAATTTTCATTTGTTGCTCTCTGAAGAAATGATTCTTTTTTTTTTCTTACCTGGCATTCGGCTCAGCTCTATTTTTGTTTTAAGAAGTCGATAGCGCAAGTCTACGATATTGCCACGCGTGGGCTGGCAATATACCGAGCGATTTTGCGACACTCGGGTCAGTTTAGTTCCAGATACGAAAGGGGGCGCAACAAGTAGTTCGCTCTTAGCTTCTTCATTGTAGAGAACCCCAGGATGAATTAACCGTTTTTCAATTTATCGAACTGAGACGGACCGCCATTTAACTTTCGGATCTTTCTTATTTCTTCAAACTAGACCAAAGGAAAGTTAATTTTTGTTGAAATAAGATTTATTTTTCCCGAAAGGGGACGAAAGTCCTTAATTTGGAAGCTGAGAAGTGAAGGAAGTTAGAAACTTTGTTAACGGGCCCTTTTAAGAAAATTGCAATGGCTCTTTCTATTACGTGAGTGCTTATTTTTTTTCCTTTTCTCTATGCAAATTTCTTGTAATTTAAAAATGCATGCGCTTGTTTTTTTCAAAAAAAAATATGTATTTTTTGCCTTAAAATGTTTGTTTAAACATCCTTCTTATTATTTTATATTAAATGTGGCTTTCTTTTTTAGTGGGATAAAGATAAATAAAGTATCTTATAATTTTTTTTTAAAAAAAGGACTTTGATACTATGCTTTTCATTTTTATCTGTATTAACATATTTTCATAAGAAGTTTTATTTACCAATCTAAATTAAACTTTAAGCGTGCAATATGTTTAATGTATTTTATAGGTAAATAATTTTTGTTCATATGCATATCGTTATGAATTTATAATAATAAAACTAATTAATTGTACCTGGTTGAAAAATAGGAATTTATGATGCCATGCATTTTGAAAGGTACTAATATTAAATTATCGTGAAAATCTAAGATTAAGTTTGATTTAAAATTCCTTTTTTCTAAAATAAAATTTATTTTCATAAATAATTAGTTACAATTTTCCAATTTATATGATTTATTATAAAAATATAAAAAAAATATTCGATAACAGTTAATAATATTTTTTAATTTATATTTTGTTTTAACTATATATATTTAAAGCATTTCGAAATTTTGATTAAAAGATTTAAACAAACTAATATTTTTATATCGTAAAATATTTTTCTTTATAATGAACAACGAATAATTTTGACTACTAACTAGAAATAAACAGTTTTGAATATTAATGAATGTTTAAATTAGATGAATCATAGAAAAAATAGCTAAAATTATTAAGCAATTAATTTTGTTGATTGTTGTTATATTTCATTTTCTCTTTAATTTAAGTGCTTTTTAAAACTGCCATTCCCAAGTTACAGAAACTTGTAAAAGTCATATATATTTCTTTAAAATATGTGCTTCATACTCTCAGTTCTTTTGTTATGTTTATACATTTTTTATTGTTCAATTAAATAAAAAGCTGAAGAGGAATGTAGAAGCTAAATTATATTTTTTAAAAAAAGGATTTTGTTAATTTTGTAGTACATGTTTGTGTGTAATAATACTATAACAATAATCAAATAATTAAGTGTTTTGTTGGAAAATGGGTTCCACAAAATATTAGACATTAAATGTTAAGAAAAAGCAATTTCGTAGCTTCAAAAAATCGGTTTACATTTATTTAATATGAATGGCAATTACAAGCTTACACTTTAAAATTTTTAAGCAAAACTTGTGTCTAATGGTTATGTAAACAAATATTGCACATTTTCCATAATGAATATAAATTTTCATAATTTTCATCTTTATCTTCTATGCTTATATTTTCATCATCTGAAAAATAAAAATCAATTTAAGTACTTTTAATTTTAAAAATAAATTGATTTAATAAGATTATTAAGAGTCCTTTTCTTAAAGTTTTTAATATGAACTCACATTTACAGAAAAATATTAATAAAATTTAAGCATTATGAAATTAACTTAGATTTATTTCTTTTTTTATTTATCGTAATGTGCACTGAATAATCCATTAAGAGCAAATTATTTTTAAGATTTTTATAAGTTTATTATTTATACACCATATTTTTTTTAAAAATTATTTAAGAAATATGTATATAAACAGATAATAAAGAAAAAAATACTTACCAATATACAGTGTCTATAGTATAATCTGTATTCCTTTGCATGATCGTGTGAGCTTTGTCGCAGTACGAAGAATTTGAATTCTAGGGATCAATATCTGCGTTCTAGTGAGCGTATTTGAAACTACTCATATAAGCTGCAGAACTTAAGTTACTGTTTATCAGCATTACTAAAATTAAATAATTTAGAATGAAATCTTACATTGCACTCAATCACTCAATTCGTATTATTATAAAAGATGTGTGTGTGTGTCAAAGAGAGAAAGAAAAAACATGATAATTAACAGTTTTACTTTGGGATTAATTATAAATTATAGACTATTCTTTTCTTTAAAAAAATTACCACAAAATAAAAATTTTAAAAATTCGGGGAAAAAAGTTTTAAACTTTTCATTTTAAAAGAAACAATATTAGAAATCTACAAAACTTCAGCAGCAAATCTGAGGGTTAATATTTATTTTTCTTTTATTTCTGAGAAATAAATTTAAAAAACGGGTTACAAGAAGCTGTTTCGAAAAATCCTTTGATGAATGTAAATATAAAATAGAATTTTTTGCAATGTAACTGAAATAAAAACTATTTTTTGAACCATTATAATATATTTAAATTTTTGAAACAAAAATTAGTTTAATTCTAACATTACATATTACCATGGCAATAAAGTTTAAATTAAATGTTTACAGCGCAAAAGTGTCGGATATAAATTGGTTCTTTGATTCTATAAAAAATTAGTAGAAAAAATTACTATTTAATATATATTAGTGGACACTTACTCTGTTTGCATAGCATTTTGTGTACAAAAATGCTCGACGTACGCCCCTTTGCGAATTAGGATGGAAGTATTAGGACGGAATATCACGTTCTGTGCCAGCAAGTAGAATGGCATATACCACTTCGTTTACAAATGCTAAAAAAATAGTTTTTTTTTTTTTTAATTTTTAGTATTTTGGGTTTTTGCAAGTAATCATTGAAGGATTGATTGGATGAACAAATGCACATTTTCAAATCTTTGAAAAATTAGAATTCATTCAAGAACATTTTTTATTAAATTAATGTATACTCCATAAACTGTAGTTAGTATAAAGAAATAAAACTTGATATTTTTCTAATTATATATATAGCAGCATTTATTATTATAAACAAGCTCTCTAAAATAACTTTATATTATTGTTAATTTGCTAGAAAAGGGAATATATAATAAAGAAAATCAGAAATTATGGAGAAGTGAAATAATATGGCTTAATTACAGTATATCCTTTAGATGGAATTAATACAGTAATTTGTGTTTAATTGATACGAAGAAACCTATATACTCAAGTACGTTGGGTTGCTCGAAAAAAATAGTCTTAACTCTAGCGTATGCGTATGCTGTAATTTCAAAAAAATTTGAATGATTTTCAAAAAATATTTTTTTATTATTTTGGTCAAAATTTATTGATAGTTAAATTAAGATATTCGTTAAAGGGGTGCTTAAAGTATGTGTTTATCAAAAATTATTCGGAACCATTTCTTTCCTAGCCTTTTCTTAAAATATGATTTTATCCTTGCTTTAAACTATCTTTCTTAATAATAATCGTCATTAATATCAACTGATAATGTGAATAAAAAGAAGTTTATTGATTTTGAAAACTAATTTCTCAGTCAAAACTATTTAATTTGGCTGTCTTTCATAAAATTGAATTTCCCGCAGATTTAAGAAAATATCTACTGATAATGTTATAAGAACTCAGCTGGAAATTTAAATATTTTTAGAACACTTCTATTATTATTCTATACAGTTAAAAAATACATATAAGAAATTTAAAATCTTTGAAAAAATTTTCATTTTTAATCAATTCTGGATAAGTATACTGTTATCGGTTAGAAAGCTTTCAAATAGGAATTTGAGTTTTGCTACTTCATACAAATAAGAGATGGCACCACTTTTAAGAAGGGTTAATCAATGAGGAAAAAACTAGAATTGCTTTTACCACTTCATTTTATTAAAATTTTGTAAAATTGTTGTTTAATCTTGTTTTACAAAAAAAAAAAACCCTGTATAATTTGAATACAAACTGAAAGTCGCAGTATGAATATGGTATTTTTACTTGCGTTATGTTCAATAGGATTTTTAGTATTAAATACTACAACAAAAAGAGGTCGGGTTCTTTTTGGAAAAAATTTTATAAGATACCAGAGATCACACCAGAGTCTTCAAAAAAAGTGAAAATATGAAAGAAAAAAACTGTGTGTTAAATAGCTTCCTACCCTAAGTTTCTTCGATAAAAAACGTTTAGTTATTTTTCAAAAAAAAATGTGCTCTCAATAGGATTTTCGAATTTTTTAAAAGTAAAAATCATTTTAATACATTTATAAAAATGTAAGAGCTTCTTAAAATAAATTTCATTTTTAAATGAAATCTTGTTGTTGTTAATCATAAAATCTCCTGAAAAACTTTTATTTCGAGGTTTAATTATTCACACATTTTTTGAAAGAGGCAGATTACACTTTTCGAATTATCATCATGATGAAATCGCTTATTTTGTTTTCCTTACTCTATGATTTTAAAACAAAATGATTGGTTATACATGATTGAAAATTAAAATTTTAATTGCTTCGATCCTCTATATTAAATAATTTTACATAAAAAACATAAAGGATCACTTTTAAGCCAAATTATTGGTATAAACATTACAACAATTGTGTTTTGATTTTGTGATTTGCTGTGTTTAATTATTTGAAATATAAAAACATCGAAATAAAATATCTTTTGAATTAATCTTGAAGCTTCCTTTAAAAAAGAAATATTAAGGAAACAAAGTTTTTTGAAACAATACATAAATAGGACTAAAATGCCCTTTTTAAAAATTATTGAGCAACATCCCCCTCAATGTACGTTTCAGGTCACTAAAAAGGATCCCAATGAATTCCAAAAAGCATTCGATTTGTAATCTTACCCAGATCATTTTCTTTTTCTGTGCATATAATATCAAAAGTTGTTTTTTTTTTTTTTTTTTTTTTTTTTTTTTTTTTTTTTAAATCTGACAAAAATTCAGATTTTTGTTGCTAACCTCAATCCTGCTCTAAAAATTATACATAAGTGAAATACATAGAAAAGCAATACACACATGAAAATTATATAAAAACTCGCATTTATATATATTCCCTTTTCTAAATTAAATTATTCGTTCGATGTAGCATCGAAGATGTTTCATTAAATTTATTAATTGTTTAAATTTTCTCCAAAAAACGAAACCAAATATATCTTAAATAAATATGTCAGAAAAATAATGTGAAGAAAAAATTTCGTACGGCTCTCTTTTTGTACTAGTGCTGCCATCTGTACTGAATAAGTGAAATCATTTTTTATTTTCTTCATCCTGAATTGCGCTTAATCGAGACTCCTGCATAAATACCCCAAGTTTTTGAAATAAGCACACAAAAAATATAAATCAGCTTTGGAGACATTTGTAAATTTGGAATCATTTTATGTATTGTGCTCAAAACAATGTTTTTAGTAGGTCTTACTGGTCAAAATGCATTCTGATCAATTTTATTCTGCTAAAATTCGCGATGAATTGAGTAGTTTAAAATCTACATAGAAGGGTGAGATTGTGTGGCAATGTTACCTTTCATCAGTTATAATACTGTTTTATTTTTTAAAAATATTATATTTTTGATTTGAAAGCTCTGAGAAAAAAATTGATCATTATTAATATATCATAATTTATAATGGATATAAGGTTATTATCCTTTTTTTATATTAAAATTCTGATACTCAGGTTTAGATGTATACAAATAATACAAAATATAATTTTCAGAGTTTAAGGGAATTGTTCTACAACGTGTTTTATGGAATAATATATGTATATTTTTTAAATAACAATTAAATGCAGAAAATGCAACATTCAGCTTCGAAACACTTCTTTTAAAAAGAAAAAAAAAATTGTATAGGAAATTTTTGTAGTAAATTGTTGTTTTTTTTCTGAGTACTTTCGTACAATCAGTATTTTCTTTTAACAAAGCATGAATATTTTAATCGAAATTTTTAATTTTTGAAAGGTTATTTTTAAAGAATAGAAATAGAATATTATGTTGTTATATATACACAATTAGTTTAAAGTATGCATGCAGTTAAAAATGAATCATGAAACTAATAAACAACTTAATTTGACTTTTTTTCCCTATAATTTAACGAGTATAACGTATTTTAAACACACCCTGAACTGATTTCTAAACAATTTTATGCTAATTGTAATTTGCATACTTTGAGATTTTTTCATAAAATAAATATTTGAATGTACTAACTGGAATATATTTTTATTTTATGAGATACCTAAGGCCTTAATTTTTTCTACACTTGCATCAAAAATTCTAATTTCATTTTTGAACTAGGTAGGAAAATATTAACGACTTTAATATTAAAGTTAAATCAAAAGATAAAATTAATAAAGAAATCTTAATGGATTTATTATAATTATGGGGCATAAAATTCGCCATTGTAATTAGCATTGAAAAAAGATACAAAAAAATTAAGAAATCTGTGACAGATCAGTCTCAATATAATTTCCATAGCAAACTGATGGAAATTTACATGAGTAAAACATATTCTTTGAAGCATATAAAAATAGTATCCTGCCCTACCAAAAAACTATAAAAAACTTGTTGACACCTGTCTGCAATCTTTAAATTTCCTATTCTATCGTGAAAGATTTATCCTGATTATATATTTATAAAGCATTCTACAACAGCTTTTTTCCGTTTTTGCTTCATTTGTGACTTATACGAATCTATAAGGATTATAATGTTATTTCAATTCTTTCTTACGAGTTTGAAGAAATATACAGAGAATTATTCCTTTGTTGTATTAGAATAAGATACAGCCGAATTCCAATTTTACAAATTCATTGGGACCGAAGATTGTATTCGTTAATTCGGGGGTTTTCGTAATATCGGGGTCCAAAAAAAATGAACAATTTTTTTGCACTTTCCTTTTGGCTATTCTAACATAAGTAACTATACAAAAAAATATCCAGATTAAGAAATTACGTATTTTTTATTCAGAAGTTAAAAATACTATAACTGAATTTTATTACGCACCAGTTAATTGAAACTTTTCAAGTACTGACTAATAGATGTTTGACAATCTTTTTTTATTTCTGACTCTCGAGACGGTTCTTTTTCAACTTTATGCAAAGAAAATATCGCGTCACTTATGTCCTGCTGCCTGAGGTATATTTTCACAGTTTCCAAACAACGTAATGTATTAGAAAATGTAACAGTTTTTGATAGGAGTTTCAGAAAGGAATTTCCTGTCGGCGACAGATTATTCACGCGATGAATTACAGTCATGACTCATCTTCACCTGTTAAATCTAATAATGGGCTGCACTCTTTCCCATCGAAACTTGCTGTTCAAGAAAAGTCTTTTTCTGTTCCGGACAAGTGTTTGCTGAAAAGAAACCAAATTTTTTCTAATCCAAACTAATAAAAAAGATTTCTAGCAGTTGAAACAATTCGTTATTTCGGGAATTATTATTCGTTAAATAGAGGTTTTTTTGCTTTAGTAATAATCAGGGGGGGGGGACTCGTTAAATCAGAATCCGAATGTATGTATGTATGTAAATAAAAAAAATTCGTAAATATAAAATCGTCTTAAAGGAAGTTTCATAGATTGCAGATACTGGCATTAGTATTCTCCCACTAAGAAAAATATTCGAAATTTTGTAGTGAAATTACTATCCCGTACTAATAAAAAAATAATTGATGATAAAGATGTAAAAATGAAAATACCTATTATGAAATTTTAATATAATGTTTAAGTTAAAAATATAAAAAAGTTCATTATGTGCAGCTTTTCTTATGTTATATGTACAATCACATGAATAAACTCCTTTTTTGAGAACTTTAATTATTCATAATCTTAATAAAGCCTTAATTAAAATAGTGATTATGTTTTTTCCTTAACCATATGATCAAAACATCATTTATATGTTTGGGCATTTCAAATAATGTATATACAAATAAGGACATTAAGAATCATGTCTCTAATAAACGAAAGGTGTATCATTAACATCTCCTAATTTTTGATACAAAACACCACTTCATTTTCATTTTGTCTTATGTCATTTTGAGTTCGATTTTTTTTTCAGTGTTTGCACTACATTGCGCTTCATTACTGTTCAAAATAAGTGAAGTATAAATTATATTTGAACAATTTCTTACTTCAAATCATAATTTTCATTTCATAAGCCCATTATAGATGACTAAGAAGCAATATGGTATTAAAAAAGGTTTGTTTGTTTTTTAAATTTTTTTATAAGCGGTATTGTCTCTACTAAACTTAAACTACAATTTTGTCGTGGTGTGTACCAAAAGCAATGGTGATATGATGTAAAATTTTCTCATCGGATACACATTTTGATTTTACTAGATGCTAATAAAGAAAAATTAAATTTCCTAGAAGCTTCATCAAATAGGAAACCTTTTTTTTCAATATAAAAAAAGAGGCATTGAAAATCCACACGTTAGAATCAATATTTACCATTACATTGACTGACACATAACATTGTAAGTCATAAACAGATAAATTTCAAGTAGAATTGTAAATGTGAAAAATTATCAACACTTATTGCTAGAACTTTAAGATTTAAAAAATATATTGTAAAGGTTTTAAATTCCTTAAAGGTCGTGAGCGAAAAAGTAAAGATTATCTATTATGAAATAAAAACTTTCCATGTAATTATTACAATATCTAATTTATTACATATGAAGTCCATATTACATATGAAGTCCAAAATATAAATTAAAAGTATTGTAACTTATTTGCGAAAGTGCATCAGAAATGGGTAATTTGATTTAACTTTACTTGAACTGAACTGAAAATTTTATTGATCAATTCCACGAGTATTTTGTAAAAATAGTTTTTAATTGAAACTTCAGAGGTAATAGGTGTTAGAGAAATAAGGATGCAAGAGAGATGCAAAATAAGTCTTTTAGTAATTTTTACTTTAATATTGCAAAATTATGTCACAATTACAAAAAACTACTTTATATTTTATTTCATTTCAAAGCAATCTTTTTATCGTGAGTTATTAAGTGTGAAGTTTATTTGATTTATTCGTTTTAAAAATGTATAGCTTCTCAAAAAAATTTCAAATTTTCGTAAAATAGAAAATTTTAAAAATATAGTTTTACTGATAAAATATTATACTCCACTCTAAGGTATTTGACTACATTCGGAACCATAATTTTACAAATTATGAATGATTTATATATATTTATATTTAGTATTACTTGAATTAGAATATACAAAAAAAATTGTTTCAAGATTATTATTACAATAAAAAAATTATTTTAATGAAATTTTTTGGCTAAAAATGAAGAAAAATTATACGTTTTCAAAACAGAATCATTTTAGGGAAAACACTTTTATAATAATAATGCTTGGCCTATTTATAGCTAAGAGTTCTCTAAAGCGCCTGAACTAGGATTTTTGAAAAACTCATATATATTATTTTCAAAGTTGAAAATAATATCCGAATTTGGATTAAAATAATATCCGTTGGTTTTTTATAAAAATTTCTTTACTCTGATATATTTAAACATGAATAAATCCAGTGGCGTAACATATTCCATTCCTCCACACACACACCCTTCCATAGTGGTGGAACCAGAATTCTTGGGGACCCAAAGCCTGACTGACGCCAAGTACGGTTTGGGGCCCAAAACCTGACTGCAGGGAAGGGGCTAATATTCTCCATTACGCCACTGAATAAATCCACTTCTAAATTATGTATTTCAAAAATCCTGTTTCAGGGTCAGTACAAAAATCTTAGCTATATATGTGTAGGTAAAATATTATCAATAAAGAAGCATTTTCCATAGAAGGAGAAAGTTTTGAAAACATGTCCTTTTTTCCTTCATTTTTGGCCAAAAAATTGCATCGAAATAATTTTTTATCGTAATAGTATTCTTAAAGCAATTTTGAGTGTATACTCTAAGTGACACTCAATATCAAAAAATTATTACTTTTTCAAAATCGCGGTTCCAGGCCTAGTTAGTAGCCTTAAATTATAAACTAATTTCGTGCTTTTAGATTTGCAGTCTCTTTTTAAAGAAAGAGAATTAACTCGAAGATATTAAGATATAAAGTACTAAGTATATATATAACAAATTTTATTGTAAAAAAAAAATCTTTCTGGCTTGAAGTTTTTAAAATGTTAATAACAATAATAAATAGGAGCAAGAAGTACAAAATGTAAAACTATAATCATAAAATGTTATTTTAAAGCTTTAGCAAGCAAAAAAAAAATTATGTTATGTAAAAACTCCCTTTTAAAAAATTTTGATCAACCAGCAACAAAATCTAAAAATTGCACTAGAATAGCTAGATGTTGAACTTACCTTAAGCCGCCGTTAAGGGTCAATTTGACCCTTATAAGAAACTCAATTCTAATCAAAGCAGATTATTTTTTACTGACAAATTGTGTTGAAATCACACAATATGTAAGAGTTTTTAAAGATTTATTAATTTTTATTATTTATTTATTTGGTTTTAAAGTTCATTTTTCCCCACATGCTTACAGAGTTGTTTTTCAAAATAAAAGTCTGTAAATGACAATATGCAATGCAATATATTTTATTATATAGTATTCTTTAGCAGAATAACAGTTGATAAGAAAACAAAATTCTAATTACAAATAGTACAAATGTTCACACAATATGCTCCACAGATAGACATTAACGCAAATAAAACAATATGCAGTCTTGATAGTGACAATAACATATTTACCACTAACTGGTTTCTGGAGTCTCTCCAGCCTACAAAAGTTTGTTTTTCCTTACAATATTGAACTTTAATATTTGTTTCATTTTAAGGCATGTATTCAATTGACTTGGGAGAGGGGGGATTTGTTTCGCAAAGCACGAATTTGTAGTTCTTCCACGATCGCAAGAATAAATTCTTGACTTGAAACTGAAGTTCTGAAGATTGCTTGAAAATTGTACAAGATTTCAGTGCAGAAATGTTAAGGACGTTGGAAAAAATATGAATAAGCTATTAGAACTACCCAAATTGTTAATCAACCGGCAACTTTTCGTCTTCCCCTAAATAAGGTAAAGTCATTAAAAAATTTTCAGATGTTACATCAGTTTCCAGCCCAAACTTGATTTCGAATTTGTCCTGTTCATTTGCCATGTATTGGATGAATATGCATCTTGATTTACACATCAATAATTGTTCATTAATTGTTTGTTTTTGTTCATAAATATAATACAAATAAAAAAAATTGTCAATCAACTTGTACCAGGTTTCAGAAGTTAAGGCAAATTGGTTCGTGATCAGGTGATCTGTTCAGCTACTTCGCATATCAAATGTAAGGTAACGTACACTTTCACGGAAAAGATTGCGAGTCATTATCTCTTTGAACACTGTGCCAATTTTTGTACTACAAATCATCTGTATAAAGTTTGAGTCATCTAGTGTTCCACAGTCATGTTATATGGCGAAAAAAGTAACATACCAATTGCTTTCATCTCCGAAATGACATCGAGCTTCAGCAACTGTACATGTTTGAAAGTTCTTTGCTTCATCCATTGTTTAATACAAGGTCGAAGCTGGATTAGTCCCAATTTGGTGTTGGTCAACTTGCCCAGGAAGGTGTTGGTCAACTTGCAACTGGATGTGAGGATGGCGTGTATTTATCGTTAGCAGAAAACTTTTTTGCCTCATACTTACATGCGTTCATGCCCACGTCAATATTTACAAATAACAGAGAATATTATATTGACAGAAAGTTCCACAGCATCACTATCATTTTTTTTCCAGAAGATAATGCATTCAATGAGTGCTCATTATCAACGTAAACATCTTCAACGTATTCAGTTTTAGACTGTAGCTTTAGCAGGACCATTTTCCCTCAAAAAATTCTGTAGCAAGTCAACGCCGCTGGATTCGTGCACATTTCAGAGAAGAATTAAAGTGCTAATTGTGATTTTGCTAATTGAAGGAGTGCGCAATGGAGAGCATAGCCTCTCTCATCACTATGCGTCATCAAAACAAAGCCAAACTAGAGTTTACTTTTCTCCTCATAGCTTATACTGTAGATCTTCCTTGCTTCGTGCACGAAAATGCAAAAATGAGTAATTGGGAAATAGAAAACAGACTTTCACTTGAAAAGCAGTCATTTTTCTTATGAGGTCAAAATGACTCCTCTTGGTTGTTTTAGGTATTACTATGTATATTTATTTTTATAATTTATATAGAACAAGGAAAATTTGTCACAATACACATGGAAACATTTTTTTAAAGTTAAAAATATGAGCCATTTGCTCGCTTGAATGTTGAAATAAAGCATGGGAAATTAGAAAAAAATGGTCAAAATATAACCCCAACTATACTCCGTTCCACCTTAAGTTGGCAGCTCTAGAAAGGGTACGATGACCAAATAACAGCCTCTGCTGGGTTACTCTAGGACAGTGATGGTGAACCTATGATCCGTGGGTCCGACACTGACCCACACAAGCCTTTCAACTGACCCACGATTGCTAAGCAACCACTTGTTTGCTTACGCGAGTTTATTTAGATTTTTTAATATGTGAGGATTATTTATATTCTATTTGTACTTTTTCAAGCACTGCGACACAAAAGCAATTTAAATGCTGCCTTTATTCTTCAGTTTGATCATTACAGTTCCAAAGTTACGCAAATGACAACAAATGTATATGAAAGTATGTAGTATTTGAAATAAAGCAAAAGTGTTTACAAAATACCGAATAATGTGTATAATTTTACTCGCATTTTATTTGTTGAAAAAAAATCGACAAATTAAAGGAAATATCCATATTTAAACCACTTCGGATAAAATGTACTTTTGTAAGGTTATGTTTAGTTATGTTTGTAGAAAGAGACTTCCCTAACACTTGTATGGTCTCTCTGTTTAACCTTGTGAGGCGCCATACGCATGTCTATTATTCTCGATACTAGCAATTTTTGGCTTGCAATTAAGGCGTGCCTGTACCAGTCAGCACCAGTGTTGAACTTAGTTACATCCATTTCGAACGCATTTAAAAGTAATGTGTATGTGCATTATATATATATATATAGAGAGAGAGAGAGAGACATTGGAAAAATATACAAAAAATAATTATAATCCTAAGATAACTATAGTCACGATAGAATAGTCTATATACATATATATATAGGTATATTATTACAAAATTTCTTCACAAATTATTGCAGTCTAAATATAAATATTTTTAAATGTAGCCCTGTACTATGTCAGTGGCTAAAAAATATAAACATGCCGTACAAGTTCCCGGCCATATCAAGCTGAATGGTGTGATAAATAGGGCGTGGTTGAAAGGAATATAATAGTTATATGTGTAATTTGTAATAAAAAAATGACTTAACGTACATATAATGTAAAAAGATATTTTGAAACGTTGCATACTAATCTCGGCATGTCAACAGATGAAGAAAGAAAAACGTATTTTTACAAAAGAAAAATGAGAATTTTTCTCAAAGCAGTGTTTTAAAAAGCTTTTTGGTTCCAAAAAATAACATTACAGCTGCTAGTTTCCAAGTTGCCCATTACATTGCTCTCCACGGGAAACTTTTTTCGGAAGGAGAATTTGTAGGAGAAAAAAAAGAAAGTGTTTTTAGTATGTAGTCCTACATTGTTTGCTGATTTTAAAGAAAAAGATTTGCTTATAAAGCATATAAAAGAGTTACCTATAAGTCGCAATATAATTAAAGATAGAGTAATAGAATTAGAAGGGGGAAAAAAAATTTCGCAAATACATAACGACTTAAATTATGCAGAAATGTATTCAATTGCTTTAGATGAGAGTAATAGTGTAAATTTCTCGGTTTAATTATGGAAATATAATGAAACAAGAGCTAATAAAACTAATAACGTTGAAAGGGAAGTGTACCGATCTTGATATTTTTAAAGAATTTGATATTGCATTTAAAGAAATCGATATTGACCAGTGGCGTAACGTACACCCCATCAATGCGGGGAAGCCCAGGGGCTCTAGGGGTCACAAAGCTTGATTGACGCTAAGTACGTATTTGGGATTGGGGCACTAAAGCTGAGTTTGCTGGGGGGGGGCTAACATTCTCTGTTACGCCACTGATATTGACCTTCAGAAAGTAGTTTCTGTAACAACAGTTGGTGCACCTAGTGTGGTAGGGAAAACATTGGATTTATTTAGTATCTTAGTAATAGGACATCCGTCTTTGTCAATTGGACACCGGAGACTTTTTAGTTTATTCTCCTTTTAGCATTTTTGCAGGGATTTTGAAAATTTGTAATGACTTAATCATTTCCATGTTGATTACAAGAAAAAGTTTTGTGGCTCTAGGTTAATTAGGAGAGATTTTACAACCAAATGTACCTAGAACGTCCGCTGGTGTCGTTTCGATACCAAGGCAATTTATCATAAAAAATAGCTGTCGTTCAGCGAAAGATAGCTCACTAAGAGAGAGAGAGTGTAGATACCATTAGTAAAACAAACTTTCCAATGTAGTATCGCACATTTATTTGACCTTGAATGCAGTGTTATTAGGCTCACAGCAGAAATGAATCAATTATTCTTAAATTGTGTCTCAGTGTTTCGTTACGAAACATTTGCTTATCTGTTGATAAAAAAATATTTATTCGATTTTTGAGCCTTGTACAGAGCAGGTTCTACAATGAAAACAAATATAGTGTAGATATTATAAATCAAATGGCAAGAAAATATTCCGTAAAATCTGGATCAAGATGATGGCTTGTATATACATTTGACAGTATTTCGGACCGTGCAGCAATCAAATCTTGGATTATTTGTCTACCACTCGAGTAAACCTATTTCAAGAAAGGACTACATACAAAACTTAGTTAATAAATTACGTTCAAATTACATAAGAGCAAGAAATTTGAAAAATCAGGTAAATACTGAATTTAAAGGAATTACAAATTCACTAAAAGGCAAAAAGTGAAAAATTAAAGAAAGTAACGGAAATCCATTTTAAAAAAATGTGTGTCTCTTGCAAGAAAATGGTGCGAGAGAAATGTAGAAGAAAAATTGAATATCACTGTATCCTTTGCAAATGAGGTATGCACAAACATTATGCCTAAAAATGATTAATAATGATTAAAAAACTTTCATTCTCACAAAAATTATGATTTTGCTTATTATTCTAATATTTATGAATATTGTTTTATTTCATTTTACAAGATTAAGTCATTTGTTTTGTTACAGTTTTTTATGCTATAAAGGGTCAAAATATATGATAATTACATTAAATAATATTAAAATGCCTTAAAACTAAATTTTACTGAACAGTAGTCCTGCAATTATTGCGTTATTTTACAATTATTTTGTGTATTTTATATCAGGATGTTGAAAAGACAACGGGGGGCGTTTAAGGGCAATCGACGTTCTAGTGTTAAGCAAAATATTTCCCATTTTCTGATTGAATTTCATTGTATATATAATGCACCAGCCATATTTAAGTGCGAAGCATGGTTTAAAAACATTTTCCAATGTAATGGCAGTTGGAAAAAAAATCAACTTTATACAGCAATTTGCGCAATTCTTAGAGGAAATTGAACGCAATATTCAGGAATTTTGACATACAACAACGTGCGATGGCGTAGTTTCGTAACGTTGTTAGAAGAAATTAAGCTCTTTTTAATTGAAAAAGACAATAGCTTCCAGGAATTATCCAACATACATTGGTTGCTAAATGATTTAATGTTTTTTTTTTTTTTTGCGTCATCACTCAGTATATTAATCAACTGAATAAAAAAACTTCAAGGGCATTGACTAATTGTTTTAATGATGTTTAGAAATATTAAAATACTTATGACGAAATTTGAAATCTCTACTAAGGATTTGGAAATGAAAATCACGAATTTTTTCCTTAATAACAAAAACATTTTCAAAACACAATAATTTTTGAAAACTCCGTTGACATTCAAGAAAATACAATTAAAAAATATTTAATGATTATGCAGGAAGTAAAACAAGAGCTTTTGAGGAGATATTCAATCAATTTAAAAGCTTGGAAAATACATTTCAATTTAATTTATATCTATACAAAACAGAATTTGAAACAATGGAGTTAACCGAATTTATGTGGCTAGGTACCGATAATTTAGGAATGAAATTAGTTGGATTTCGAAGCAGCGTATTGTGGAAAATAAAATTTCAGAAGACTTGATTTCTGAAGCAGAAGGAAAACTGTGTGAAAGTAGTCCAGATAATATTCACCCTACAGTAAAAATTGAAAATATTTTATTAAACTTTGGAATTATTTACCAAATAATTTTATATCAATGAAGAAACTAGTAATTAATGGGCTCTTTTAACGACTGTGGGTCCACATATTCGTGTGAAAAATTGTTTTCTTCAATGAACTTTGTAAAATCTAATAGAAATTGACCTGTCAGGGAATTAACTACGAAATGCGTTAAATTAATGAATACGAAATATAAACCTAACATAAAAAACTACCTGAAAATAAACAGCAACAGATTTCTCATTAAATACTTTATAATCAATTTAGTTTTATATATATATGTGTGTACTAATAAATAATATTTAATAATATACAATGTATGTAATTTTCGTTAATCCTTGTTTATTCAAATACTTATTGCCATTTGCACCAAACACTTAAGAATTTTTAACCCCTCTAAAGATTTTTAAATCGTCGAACCATGACCATTTTTACCCATTAAGCCAATCGAATTTTAAAGATGTTTAGTTTTAAAAATACTCAGTGAAAAAATTTTAAACTCAACTTTGGTGCAGATGGGCATTAGTGACCCCCGAGCTAGTACTAAAAAAATATGAACAAAATTGGACCCACGTCTCAAAAAGGTTCGCCATTCCTGGTCTAAACCATCCATTAATGTACGAGATGTAGAGGGAAGATTATCCATATCCAAAATAAACTCTATTTATTCATAATTATCAACAATGACACAAATTCAATAACCTAAGTTAAGAAATGCACGATAAATGAGTACCAAGCCTTCTTGGGGACTAAACTCAGGGGGTTTCGCTTCAGACTGACCACCTGAACGAGATATCTGCTCATGCACCTCCTTTAACAGCATGCACTGATATGGCTGTGGTATGACCACTCATGGGCTGTGCGCCACTGAGTTCCAGTTGTATACCAAAAATCTTTTAAACGTCTCCGTTAACATAATAATTGAAACCAAAAATAAGGGCAAAGCCAGGTTTGAGGCACGTCTTTGTAACCCCCTGTAATGCCAAAAATTAAAGCTTGGAACCATTTATCGTGCATTAAATAATATTTAAGCTTTCAGTTTATTCAGGCAGGCCACCTGTTCAAATGTCACAACATAAAACAATGTTTATAAAAACTGTTTCATAGTTGATTTTGTATACATATATTACATTAATTAGATTTATAAGTTCTTTTAATAGATTGTCTGCATTTTAAATTTTTAATGTTATAGCATCTTACACTTTGAAAAATTAATTTTCATTAGTTTCAAATATTTTCTTTTAAAATTAAATACTAACACTCATATGTGTATTAGTAAATAAAACATAAAGAAATTGATAAAAGTAGTTATTTTTAAAGGTAGTTTTAAAAGTTAAAAATTAAATAAATGGATTATCAGTTTTATTATATTTTCCAAAATATTATTGGCAATGAGTAAATGTTAACATTGCACTATAAAAACAACTTGCAAAGGCTAATGGCAACAGACATCATGTTACGAGCATAAAATGACGAAGACTGACCTCTGGCCCCTTCTCAAACTACCATACCACGCCTTCTTGGATGACAGTTGATATTTTTCAAATCATCATTTACTCATAGTTCGAATCACTATCGAAGAGCCACTGTTCTAGGATAATGAGACCCAGGTTTCCTAATTTATATCATAATTTCCACATCTTTCTCTTTTTGTTTACATGGTTGATTATATTCATCAATTTTGAGTTAGGGCCTTCTCAGTATTCCCTTGTGATAGTTCTTTATTTCATTCAGTTAAAATTTTATTTTCTCTTGCTTCTTTTCTTTTCCAAATCTTTCAATTGAATTGGGTGAGCTCTAGTGATAGGAGGTAATCTGCCAAATTCTGTGATTTTCTTCCTCTGTATCTAATTATATAAATGCTTTATTCTCATTACTTTCTGCAGAACTTTAATTTAATCAAGTCTTGATTCTATGTAACTTTCTTTTCTGACAACCACTCTTGAACAGCACTTTTTCTAAAATTTGCTGGGATTTTCTCCTTTTCACTGGTCGTGACGTGTCCATTACAATAATGTTTGGGACTTAAATTTGGCTAGAGTTAAATAATTTTCAAAATGGTCTATCCATTCTTCATGGTAATTCAGATTTTCCAATGAAATATATTTTATCCAAGATAAATCCTTCTTTGCTTCAATGTGAGTTTTATGTCTCTTCCTTTGCCTTTAGGCGCAGTCAAATCTACTGTTAGATTAGATGGGGCTTCATATATGCTTTAATGGTTATATCTTGCCACACTCGAGTTCAGTGTCCTTCTTTCTGGAGTCTCCTGTCAAATAGTTAGCATTTTCTTTTTCATTCTCTTTTCATATTTGCGCCATTAAGTGTCTTTCGGCCACAGCCTGTCTTTTCCTTTTCAAATTTGGTTTTCAGTAATCTATATAAGGTAGTCCGAGTTAATATATGAAAAATCATCATTTACCTTCAGAACTTTGGATAACGAAATCTCATCTCTTTGCGAAAAATAGCATAAATTTTGCCAGATGCGACAATGTGAGTGCATCATATTTCACCATCTTCTACGCTTGTCTGGCACCAGGTCGTTTCTTACCAGAAAGCTTGCAACACTTAAGGTCCATGTGAAGGTAACTCGGCAGTGGCGCCTCTTCTGGAGGGAGATGGGCGTTCTAAAGAAGGCCAAGTACTCATAGTACTGTCTTAATGATCAGATGTAGTTCCTTCATAAAAGATAAATTATATAACTTAATTTTCAATATTTTCTTGACTTTGAAATAACATTTTTCAAATATTATTTTTCCAAATTTGCCATTTACTTGATCCCATTTCTGATGATTATGTTCCGACAGCTGTCATGATGAAAAATGACGTCTAGAATCATACAAATACAACAGTTGAGAGTTCTAAGTGCAAAGGAGCTGGGGCGGCCTCCCCCTCTCTCGCCTTCTATTTTGTTCTTGGAGGTCAGTTTACATAGCTAAATTCTTTATGAGCCATGACCCCTCTTTGCCACCTTGGCAGTTTCATCATAGAAAACTGTATTGCCATTCTAGTTCATGCACAAAGAAACTGCTTTTACGCTGTTTTGTTTCTGTTTTGAGACATCAGTTTTCAATTAATTTATAAATATAAGTTAGTTAGGCAAAAGTATTTTATATATTTCTATACATTCAAAATTTCTGTGATATTCTTTAATACTAAGTACATCAAATCTTTTAAACAGTTTAATAGAAATTTATAAATTAATGGAATGAATAGTGTAATGTGATTGCATTATTCTCTTTCCTGAAATATTCAGGTCAGTTCTTTATTCAAGTTCAGTTCTAAATAATTTATTTAAAACGGTTTAAGACATGTAACAAAAATCTTATAAATTTAATAAAATGCTGGTGTAACTACCAATGTTCAGGTAGTGCAAATTGCACAGAACCCTTAGTCAGGATTACATATGACCCTGCAGCAAGTCGAGCTTGCGATAATTTCTCCATAATTGGTATAAATATAAAAGGTCTTGGCTGCCAATGTAGCTCCGTTGAAACAATTTTCAACATAAAATTCCCTAAATTCTTAACTGTTGTGTATAGTGTTGCGAATTTTACTTATTAAAAGTTTATATTATTTTCAATTTTCATTTTCTAATCTTTACTTGAAAATAATAGTTCATAAATCTTCTACTTAAAAATCTACACAGGAAGCTATTTGTCTTGGTCATTTATTTTTATAACAATATATGATTCATAATAAGCTACTGTTTCAATGTTTCATAATCTGTGCAACAGACTGATGTAATTTTACATTATCCTCTATTTTTCATTGTTTTATTTTAAATAATTATAATAATTTGCATTCTCTTTCTTGTTTGTGCATATTCCTTTATCATTTTCTGTCTATATCCATGTCAAATCAGACAAATCACTTCAAATTAGAAACTCTTGCAAACATGTAAGTAGTTTAACTTTGCTTTCTTATGTTACAGAGCTTGACACAGGGCTGATGTGAATCAGCTTTATATATGCTATATATATATATAAAATACTCTAATATATTTTAATTAATAAAACTTCTGTCTCTCTTTTTGCTACAAGACCTTTGGATACCTAGCTACTGCCACAGTAAGTATATTAATTATTGGTTTGGGACCCACATAATTTTTGGAGAACAGTTTGAGTGTTGGAATTCTAATATAAATGCAAGAAGGAACTTGAGTCTTACAGTGGACCAGCATATGATGTATGACATCTAAACATTATCCTAGTAAATACATAATGTGTATAATCTGAAAAATTAGTGGGTATGATTGGAAATAATTTTCTATCGAATAATTTTATCAATAGAAATTTTATTTAATTAACACAAAGTCATATATTTTTATCAAAAATAAATATTCTTGTTCAATTTATGGGAAGACACATTGGGCTGGTGACCAAATATGACACATGCTTGAGATTTTAAAGTGTTTAATAACCTTTGAAAACAACGTCAATTACTACTGTTAGTTGTCGATATATTTCGATTTGTGTTCATTTTCGAGCTTGAGCTCATCATTCAAAAACATGACGGACATCGTAATATAAAGTTGCCTATTGACACAGTTTGGTAAAGCAGTAATTGGATCTGGTTTGTTCTAAAGGTTGTTCATGGCAAAAATCATGCATTGAGTTGAATTTTGTGGTCTTTCTGTGTACTCTTCAGTTTTAATTTTTCTCCACGTTTCTTTGTCCAGAAAATCTCATACATTCTGTTTGGTTACTCGTCTGACAATCTAAATCGTTTTAAAGTCACTGTATTCAGATTTTATTTCAATTAACTTTCACCAAATCACACTAAATATTTTAACTATTTATCACATATGATATATTTTAATATACAAGCAAGAAACAACAATATATTTTTAAAAATAAGGTAAATCAATTTAAAACCGTGGAGCATTATATACCATATGTGGCCTAAGGCCTTATGATTCCCAAGTTCCATGTAGAAGAATACAAAGAAACTGTAAACTCAGTGTCATTCTCTTCAACCCAGAACAGGGATGGCCAACTCTGACCTTGCAGACCACTTCGGAAAAACATTATAATCTGCGAGGCTGCAAACAAAATTATATCTTTATATTGAATTACATCACAACATTGGAATGAAAATTTAAACAGATGAATTATTATTGATTTGTTATTTTCATCTATACAAGCATAGATATTTATAATAATAATGCTAGGATCAAATATGCCTAATTCTAGCAATAGGCAGCGCGATGAGTTACAGAATCAGGTGTGATGCTGCATGCCAATACTACTTACCTTCTAAAATGTAAATAAAGAAAGGTAATAAATGAAACAGTTATGAAGTATGTTTTACAAACACTACATTAAAGCTCTTGGCTGGGTAACAGTTT
>BMAO01035636.1:0-15118 GCA_019973975.1 Trichonephila clavata | reverse complement strand
GTTTCTTAAGGTTTTCAGAAGTGTTAAGATTCATTACTATTGGCTGCTGTTTGTGCAGAAGGATGCAATAACCTTGCGCACAATAATCTTGTTTGTAAGTTGTCTTGCTTTTCTTCTTGTACCTTTTGCGAAAAAGGATTAAAATTTGGGATCTCTCTTTTAAGAAAAAGAACGTAGTGGAATATTATCTAAGTTACATAATCACTGAATCAAAGAGTGCGTTGACAGAAACAATAAATCTGTTTACATAAAAACAGACAAGTCACTACCCGAATAATGAAGATATTACTGCGTTTGTTTTGTTAAAATACTCGAATTTAAGTAATAAAAAAAGTTATTTAAATTTAATTATTTATTTTAATTAACCTTGGCGAACACATTCTTCAAAATATTAGTCCATAAAAAAAAATTTCAATTCCTACCATTATAGTTCCCTCTTTCTTCATATATATATAAATATATATCTTGTTCAAATTTTCAATCGTTAATAAAATACTTTCTTTCATCTATTCAAGTTCAAATACATTTTTTAAACTTGTAGAGGATCACTTGATGTTAATACAATTTTTTTCAAATATTAATTATTTATTTAAATTAAAAAATGAATAAATAGTAACAAACACAAAAACAATAGTCCAATGTCATATATAGAAAGGAAAATCATTCATTGTGTCCCTATAGCGCAATGGACATCGCGTTGAACTTCTAATTCAAAGGTCGTGGGTTCGAATCTTACCTAGGATGGCCTCATTTGTGGGAATGTAATTTTCTTTTTACTATACTATTTTATTAAAATAATTAAATTTAATGAATGGATAAAAGTACAAACAAACAAAAAAATAGAATAACACCATATATAGAAAGGAAAATGGAAAATTACAGGGAAAATCGTTTTCTATTTTGTCATTTAATATTGTGATTCTGTTATTTGTATATTCATATTAAAAAATTGTAACTATTTAATAAAAAGTAACAAAGATAAAATTTTTATTAGTAGGAATTGACTTAAAACAAAAATTTTTATGTAACTTGTTTCGTTAATGATGTGATCTTACAAGTATACAATTCACCAGAGAAAAGGTAAAAAATATATAGTAAAAACCATTTGTATCAATGGATAAAAAATTCCTGAATAAATAATAATATAACGGGTATAAATATATACAAAAAATATAATAAATGATATAAAGGATAAAAGGAAAGACCAAGACATAAAACAAAGGATATAAATGATAATGATAAGCTAAATGGCCAAAGCACGTAATATTTTAGTTGATACTATCTAAAACAATGACACCAACTAAGTGAATAATCTATCTCCCTAAAAATAAACTTATAGATAAATCAAATTTGTTTCCCCTGTGTTATCTCTTCACCCACATTTAAGCATCCAATCTTTTATATCAATAGATCTATCTCTGAATCATTAAGACTAACCAGAACGTTATTTGAGGAAATTATGTGCTTCTAGAAAAGTGAAAACAGTACTAGTGCGTCCTAGAATAACTTACCATTCAACGTTATTTGATTTTGAAACATTCACGTAAATTTTTTAAGGTATCTGAACGCGTTGAAAATGACCAAATTCAGACAAGACAGATATTTTTGTTTTTTATTTTATTGAATAGAGCTATCTTTTGATTTTACGAAACATACTTTGTTTTGTTTCTACACTACCTAGATGCCAAATTACAATCAATTTAATAAATTTAGAAAAACCGGAAGTAGATTTTTTGATCTACCAGAAGTGGGCATTTAAATTGCTCAAAATCTATCATGGCGAGTCTGTAACACAAAATATTACGAATGTATTTCTATAAAACTTTTTGAACCTGATATTTATGTTATTTTCTAGAGAATGTACTAAGATATTTCTTATTGTATGAATACTTTTTGAGTTATTTGGCTTGTTATTTAAATAATGGTCTCATAAAAAATGTAACATTTCTTATAATGTTTACTTAATAAAGCTCTAAAATTTTCAAATTTTAATAAAAAATTAAAATTTTAGTACATTTTCTAGATAAATGCATCTAATTTGTTTCAGAAATACTTTTACTAATATATGTTTATTACTTTTTTCTCTAACTGCTTTCAAGATTTTCAAAAATATTGCTAAAATTTCACTTATAATTGGGATTTTTGTAAAATTCAGGTAATTTATTTTAAATTTTGATAGTTTATTATAGTAATATTTATTGGTACTGAGTCCTAAAAGAGCCTTTATAATGTTTTAGTTTGCTATTTTGTTAAAAAGTACTCCGAACGTGTTCGGATACCTTAATAAAGTAAGAAAAATTTTCAAAAATTAAATAAAATTTTACGTGTTGATTTGTAATTTCATAGATTTTCAGAAATAATACTGACGTAGAGTTCGTAATTATGACCACTTATATATAGTGGAGACTAGAGTGTTTAAATGAAGATAACAGGCAGGTGCTCGTGCACAAGAAAAATATCATGGCATCAAAGTTTTTGCGGTGACTTTGAAGCAACATTTGGGGGGGGGGGAATTAAAAAACAAATAACTCTAATCAAAGATTTGAATCCTTGGTTTGACTGCAATAACTCTAGACACGAGTTTGGGATCATAACCACTCAGCTACCGCTGGGACAACGATACTTAATGAATATAATTCAAAACACAGAGGGACAGTATCAAGAAACAAAAGCGTGTATAAATAAATAATACAGAATTGTTCTTAAAATTAACAGAATTAAATTGTAATTGATTCGTCATTATTTGGCTACAGTTTGGCTCCCCTCAGATGCTATACGCAGGAATAGAGAGAGAGAGTTAACCGGGGTTAAAAAGATGAAACATAGCTTTTATGCCAGTTATGTAAGAGTAAAACAAAATTAAAAAGAGAAAGCTTCAATAGTGTAATATCAGTGATTAAAACGAAATCAAGACCAAAAATTTGTATATTTTCAAAATGTTTTAATAGTGATGTGATGAATGAAGCTGTGAATTCAATGATGCCCTTTCGTGGCTTGAAGTTCCTCAAAATTCGATTCGAATTACTAGAACTACACTTCGATACTAGAACGTATCAGTTTTGAAAAGTGAAGTGAAATGCTTGTTTATCAACTATTTCGAAATTTCTTTGTAGAAAATATTGTTTCAAATAATTATAATGAAACAAATAAAATCCTAACATATCAGATTTGAAAAACTTGATTTCAACACAAAGAACTAGAATTTTGTAAAACTCTAATATTGGAACATTGAAAAACAACAATTTGAAGTAATTTTTATTTCAATTTAGTTAATTCAACATGTCAATTCAAGAAATATATTTGTTCAAATTTCGATGAAATTTTCAAATATGTAAAAAATAAAAAATACTCTTTTAAATAAAAAAAATTTTAAGAAAATATTGAAACTGAACATTTTTGTTATATAGTTTTAAAATCTATGGCTGGCTGGATAAAACTTTTTGGTGGACCGCATCTCTCCTTCGGCAGAAGTTTGCCTTTTCATTGTTCTCAAACTGTGGGGCACGCCCCTTCGGGGGCGTTACAACTCTACGAGGGGGCGCGAGCATATTGAAAAGTCGAAAACAAAAGATTATTCTAAAAAATTATTAATTGAATGAAAGTAAATAAAGAAAATACATTCTGACATAATAAAAAAATAAAATTTACATTCACACTGATATAATAAACTTATAAATGCATCAGTATTGCACAATGTATTTTATAATTAATTTAACAATACTAATTTAAAAGAACAAGTTTAATAATTAACAGTGACCCTATGGGCTTGTGATATATAAAATTATATACAAAAATTAATACTTATCTTGATAATTTGTTCTGTTTTTAGTTAATCCCTTAACTGCCGATTAAAAGTTACGCTATTAGCTTCCCAATGCCACTATCTTCTATGTATATGATGTATAGGGAGGGGGGGGGAAGGAATATATATATATATTTCTTTTATTGAAATTTTTTTATTAAGAAATATTATAATTTATTTTTAAAGAAAGTGTTTCCCCAAGAGAATTAGTAGAAGGTACGCGAATAGATCCGTTACAATGTGGTAAATAAATGAATAAATTTAAATAAATGTTGAATAAGCACAAGTGTAGTTTTATTTTAATGATAGATTCTATTTTTGTGGTGGGATATTTGCAATAATTTCGAATAAAATGACAAGTGAATATGATGAAATTAGTACAACTCTAAAATATTATAAAAATACTATAATAACAATACATATTTCCCCAACAAAAAATTATGAAAGTAAATAATAATTAATAATAATGCTAAGCAACCTAATACGTAATCATATTATTTAAATTGCTTCTTAGGTCTAAATAAATAATCTACCTCCAAGAGAAATAAATATATCTTCATTGTGAGTCATATTTTTACAATAATATTTTCTTATTAAGTTAACAGCAGTTTTTTTTATTTTAAAAATTATGTCCAAAATTTTTCAGAGTTTACAAAATATTCTTTACAAAACGTGTCTACTTCTCGAAAAGCGAAAACTACGACAAAATGTTTGTATAACTCAACGTAATTTAATTTTTGAAACATTAGCATTGTTAATTGATTTTTCTCCAAACAACTTCGGATTTCCTGACATGAAAAGCAAAGACGCGGCACACTGCTAATAGATAAAGCTCATTATGTTCGGAGCTTTTCTCTCGCAGTCTATGGTGGGATTAGAACTCAAACGAATTCTACGTAAATTTTTCCATTAACTCTCAACTTTCCCGTGAAGGTAAAAGTTTTACATCATGCTTTAATTATATTTAATTGCTTTTAATAATAAGTAACACTCTTCAAAAACTATTTAGTGTTATCCTTTTAAAGGGGTCCGGCACGTCCATAGGAACCCATGTTAAATTGCGTAACTTTATGCACCTTTTTCTCAGAAACTACTTATTTCTCATGAATAAAATTTTTACAGTTGGTTATGTGTACTATCAATAACACTTTAATGAAGGGTTTTGTCTTTTAATTAAAAATTAAATTAATTGTGATTTTTTTTTAAATTCCCCGATTTCCCCCCTAAAATTTAGTTTAAAAAAAGTCATATCTAAAAAGGTGTGCTAGATATATCTAATTCCCTCCATTAAAACGTGTAAACATGTAAAAAGTCTGCTCACTGAAAATTAGAGATTTATATGATTAGTAGTTTTTGAGAAAAAGGTACATAAAGTGAAAAATATTACATTTTGAAAAAAAAACAGGTTTTATAGCAAAAATTTGTAATTTTTTGAGCAATTATTTTTTTTATTTCTTTCCAGAAGCGTATAAGGCATTTTTTTTTTACTCTCTACTCAAACAAAAGACTCTTCTTATTTTCTTTTCTTGTCTAATTATTTTTAACAATTTTTTTTTTTTTTTGGGATCTTAAGATGTTTTCGTTGGGCTACACGAATCCTATGTGTATCTAGTTTTTTGAAGCATGACACACAGTTATAACTTGGTTCAATATTACAATGTTTTGAGATAATTAATTTTGCTACATGACTCATACTGAACGGTGCAATAGCCATATTTACCCCTAATTTTAGAGTTTTTTTTTAACTCCACAAATGTAGATCTTGGAATCAAGGACCATATGGGGTTATTAACTGACTCATTTCTGGGGGGGGGGGGTACTGGGTCTTTCCATATAAACATTTTTTTAATAATATAGAATCATTTAGATCTCTAAAAATTGGCTTCATTTATATCATTATGGTGCATGTGTTTATGATCATAGTGCCTTTCGTTACAATCAGCTTCTGTCTTTTGAAACTTGCACAAGGCATTTATAATCGCAAGAGACAATCCTTGTTGAGGGCTCGCGTTTGAAGACAGAAGATGAAAATAAACAGCCCAAACAGCTGTTTTCATGCTGTGTAGCTCATTGGTAATATTTCTAATTGCCTTGCCATAATATCTTTGAATTTTTTATATTTAAATGTCGGTTACGACTTCTTGGGCTTTTTCCATCACTTGACTTCTTTTCTCTGTTTCGCTTTTAAGATCTAAAAGACGTGTACCAATACATTTTTCGAAAAGCCCAATACACTAATTTTTTCACTTGAACATCATATGGATTCATGCTCATCAGAAACGAATGCAAGGGGAAACACAGGTGCTCCTAGCAGAGTTTGTTTGATGCGCGTCAAGGAGTAGCTTCATTTAAAAAAAAAACTAAAGTACTTCTAGTTATCGTATTTTCTCTTATCATATATCATTTAAACAAAAATGTTTGAACTTTTAGAAAACATTATAAAATTAAAAATCGATAAATTTTCAAAAATTCATGCGCCAGACACTCTTAAGCATTTCGCAGAATCTTTCCTTTAAATAAGGGCTTAAGGGTCAGTCGAAATAATTCTTTTCCGGAAGTGATACAATATGAAATTAGATCTTTTTTCGTCCGTTTCGATAAATTTTGTACTAAAGATTAAGTTGCAAATTGATGGAAACAATCTCTAAAAAATCAGCCGGCAAGACAATAAAGAAAATATAGTTTTGTATCTTATTTCCATTCAGATTTAAATCAGGGAAGCATGTTGGCAAATCCATTCTACGAATTTCTTCATTTTCTAGAACCCCCTGACAGTAAATTGTGATTGATAAAAAACAAAATCTTGACCAACAACACCTCAGAACAGATACACACGTTGCGGAGGATAACTTCATCACAGAAACAATCACCGGTACGTGAGTCCTGTCTGTTCATCATAAAGCCTCCCCACATAAGCACGTCAAGATCACCCCAATGTCTCTTTCTCTGATGTTAATTGGATGAAAGGGTGCACTCTCTTACATCTCTTATTGAGAATTGATGATAAGAATCTTTGTGTAGGAGTGCTGTTTATTGGATGATGGTGGGAGAATAGGCCACCCTGTTGCAGACGTCTAACCACTATAAAACACGAGTCCGGATGCCTTTGAAGTGGCGCGCTTATCCGGTAGGATAGAACCAGGTACCTTTGGATCCGAAGCCGAGTAACTTATCCACTACACCAAAATGAACACCGTGGTGCGGAGGTATATAAATGGAGGTATATACTGGCTTATATAGATGGTACTGCTACACCTTACTCAACTGCTGAGCAATGTTTCCCAATGTCCCAACCTTTGTTTTTTTCGGCCGACCCACGCCAACATTTTTACAGCTGGGTCTGTCTTTTAGAAGACAATACATGCTTGCGACAACACCTCTTTTGTCAGTTTCAAACTCATGGGAACACTCGTCAAATTTCTTCAAGCTTCGATTATTTTACTAAACATCCTAAAGGTATGTAGTAGCCCCATTGTACATACAATCTCAATTTCACTAAGAACGAATTTCGTAAATAAGTATTTTCTCCAGTTTAAATTATCTTGCACTGCGCTCTCTGATTTCGTACTTTTTGCAGGCCTTCATGTCATATCAACTCATTTTCCAGAAACTTTCGACTCTCGCTAACTCGAAGTATATACTCAGCCCCAAGATAAACTTTTGATATTTCGAACTAAAACAATACTTTTTGGCACACTCAATATTCGAAGTAAATCTGTTGCTGGCCACGTGGTGATTGGAAGTTGTCTCATATAACTCTCGACAATTCGAATACTCACTATCATGGAGAATCCTGGAACAATCTGGTTGGAGCTTACATGTGTTGTGTTGTATTGTCTCTGCGTGTCTCCCCTGTAACGTAGCCCTTTTGATGACTATCTGTCTACCATCCCTTTTTTGTGCTTCCCGGTTCCTCAGACAAAAAGACACTTTTATTGCTTTCCTTCTTTAAGTGGATAAAAGACCGGCCGCACCTGTTGTCGCCGTCCATATCTTTAGTTTAATAAGTGGCCTCGCTACACATGCGTTCAGAAAGGATGGTCTGCTATTGTGAAGAAGAGATGCGAAGGATTGTGCATTTTGCGTTGAAGTGACATGACGATTTATAACTCATCTGTGTGACTTATAGCATGTGGCACCAAATAAGGCATGGGCCGGACTGGACCCTACCTTGAAGAACCAATGGTGTTGGGGAGAGTGTCTGAGGGAAAAGAGTGTGAAACGATTTTATTTCCAATGAGGAATGGAAGAGATTTTGAGAATGCGTGAAAGAGACTTGTTAGAGAGGTAAGAAAGAATGTTTTCATTGGTCCCTCCAACTTCGAATTGTCGAGAGTCGACTGTATATACTTGCGTATTATCTTCTACTGAGATAATATTTCTTTATACTGATCGGAAAAGCCCTTTCTACAATTTCATGGCTGTACACGGAAAAATTGTTTTGTTTCTTAAGTTTTCCACACTAATAATTTTGTTTTCATATATTAACTGAAACAAACCCCGAAGTATTTTCAATGTGTGTTTAAGCTATATACATATTATATATCTTTGAGGTAAAATGTACATTTTTGATTTAATTCTATTTTTAAAGTATTTTTTCATACAATTTTTTGCGATATATTTTTCTAAAGAAATTTAATAAAATAACTATTTAAGAGTAAATAAATGTGAGCATCTAGATATGTAATTTTTTAAAACATTTTTTGGGTGTGTTTCAAAGTACTGTAAATTAAATAAATGCTTTTTCGAACAATTTTATAGAGGTTTTCTTTCGAATTTCAAAAACAGCGTCTTTTTTTAATCCCAGCAAATTCCACTTAATATCAGATTTAATCATAGGAAAAAAATTTGAACACAATATTCAATTATTTTCCTCTCAAGAAGGATAAACTACAAACCAAAAAAATAAGGTATCATTCATTGGCATATTAAAAAAGTTTTGAGTATGGTTACAAAGGCGTCACGTGTAAAGAGACTATAAAAAATAAGCATACGCAAGTCAAAAATTACGATACAAATATTTTTTTTATTGAGTTACAAAAATATTGCAATTTAACCTTTTTTCCCTTTCAGAATACTTCTTTACAGCGTCACTTGTGCAAATTTCTTTCACGACCAAAACTTAAGATGCAAAAAATATACTACTCTTAAAAATGAATTAGTCTGGTTAAAAACAGATTTACCATGAAGCATTTTTAAAATTTTGAAACACTTATAAAAGCGCAATTTTCATATTGTAACAGGTATATTTAAATTTCTCTTTAATATTCTAAGAGTGGATAAGAAAAAAGATAAGGTAAAAGAAAAGATAAGATAGGTAAGGACCTAAGATAAGAAAGAACTACGATAAGAAAGATAAAGAAAGAGCTAGGACAAGAAAAATATTTAGGTAAAAAAGAAATTGATTTAAAAAGAAAAAGAGATGTTTAAAAAACGTCTCGCTCTTCAAGACTCAAAACTTAATATTATTCTTGGAGCAATTTTAAACCCAAAATGCACGCCAAGCAGCAAAACAATGTTTACAGGAAAGTGTGAAAAAATATCTTTTCAAAATATTCATTTCCCGATGGTGACTACACACAACAAACCTGTTTATGTTACCTTAAAAATATGAGAATTGCTTTTTTTCCAAGAAAAACCCGCTTAACATTTAGAATGAAATCGCATGTAATATTTCATAACCATTCACCATAAAAAATAAATAGAAGACGTCTATTTTTTTGTAAGAAGATAGTTTGTAAGGACCGATATAACCGGATCGCTGGCAGCAAAACTCATTTTTATAACGCTTATTGCACTATCATAAAATGACAAATCTATATTTCTCTAGGCCTTCAGAGGACGAAGCAGGAAAAAGTGAGTAATAATGGAAAGTGGTTCAACTTCTAGACATAAATCATATTCAATTGAATGCCGCTCGTACGACTTTCAGATGCAAACTCAACCTTTTTCGATTATGCAACGATGAAGGAATGCAACTCCAGCTATATCGGGCAAATATGTGTAGCTTTTTCTATTCCTTTTGAATGAATCGTTTCGGAAACGGAGTTTTTCGAAAAATCTTTTGATGCGAGGTTTCCGATTTGAATGTGTTGAACATTGTAATTAACTTTAAAGGTAGATTGCATTAATTGGAAAAATTGAGATTTAGGTAGTAATTTTTTTAAAATATAGATTAGAAAATTTTTTTCTCTTGCAGAAAATGATTGATTATTAAAGATTTATTTCTACGTAATATTTCGTAACAGATTTTATAACACATAGTATATATGTAGTACATGTTATAATCGATTATATCTGGTATATAACACAATGCGAAAAAAATATAATGTATTTAAACATACAGGATTTGTAAAAGTTACATTTGGTATTGAACAAAGTATACAATACAAATATGTAATGAGTCAACTTGAAAAATAAACTAATTCCATATGGCACTTTAAGAGAATTAAAATAAAAAGCATCTTTTTTATCATAAATATTACTATGTAATTTATTATCATAAGATACAATGATACACATCGAAGTAATCAGTTTTAAAAATATTATTTTTAATTTTAACTAGGTTTAAGTAATCAGAATAAAAATTAATATTGGGGTTAAAGTTATATTTTTACCAAAATAATTAAATCGTCTATATATTTGTAAATGTAATAATATATTTATTTTTATAATAATCTAAATATAATTTAGCGAACTATTGGTAGCAGGTCCACCTGAGGCAAACCTTTAATTTGTGTACAAATAGTACCATTAAAATTAAAATAATTTTCTTTCAAAACTAAATCTATAAGAATTTTAAATGTGTGGAAATTAATACTGAGGTTATAACTACTGTGACTCTCTTTTGAAAAAATCTAATGAAAAAGCGTTCTAAGAAAAAAAAATGGAAAACTATTAAATCACTTCTGTGGAATAATTATCGCTGGTTTAAACAGTTTTAATCTTTTCAAAAATCCACAAAAGCAAAAATTACTCAAAAATGTGTCAATCATCATGAACATACGAAATTTAATTACTTCTTGAAGCCACTCAATCTCCCACAGTCAATTGGAATGGTTTTTCTGAAGCTTTTCGAACGATAAAAACAATCTTGATTAGCAATTTCTCAATAAAAATTGCATTGCGAGTTATGTATATTCTTAAAAAGACTATATATATATATATATATATATAGTCTTTTACAATAGCATAAGACTATATATTATATAGTAATAGTTATCTTGTACAATAGACTTTTCCATCATTTTTAAAGTTGTGTTTCTTGAAATCTAGTTTAAATCTTCTAGCTTTGTTAGTGATATAATTTTGTATTATCCATTTATTATGCCATGTATATTTTTTCATTTTATGTTACTTATATATATATATAATTATATATATATATATATATACAAAGTGAGAGAAAGAGATATTTCGGATTCAATAGGCGTCACAAAAGCCGCGACAACGGCTCATATTATTTAATCATTCTTGCCAACTACCATGAAATGTTGTAAATTGCTAGTGGCAAATAGAGTTTGCTGTTGGTGTCCTTTAAAGCGAGTAAAAAGATAAATGTTCAAAATAGTCATGACATAGAGAAGATGGAACAAATTAGTTGCGTTACGTAATAAATTGTTATTAAAAAATATATGTTTTATTTTTTTCAAGCCTTTTTTGAATTTCTATTTTTATGTAACAAGTTACAAATTCGAAATTTAAATGTGATAAAATTTTGTAAATAGTCTTGTTGCAGTAATTCGTAATAAAGAGTTTTATTTTAGCTATGCATTTCGTCTTATAATATTATTAGTCTTTGATGTTATTCTTTTTAGGTCTGTAACATGAATTGGATAAACAAAAGTCCAATTAGTTATACTTATATTAAATTGAAAAATTTAGTAATCTCATGCCCTTTTTTGTTGTCAGAAAACATTTTTAATTATTTAAACTGTTAATTATATCTGGGCTACACTGAAAATCTGTTTTAATACACATAACTGCAAAGTAATGGTCACTTTTAACACAACGAGGAATTTGCATTCTTATTTTCTTCTTAATGTTTGAATCTAAGTTTATAAGGAATTTACATCCCTTCTTCCCTGTGATCCGGCTAGAGGTGTAGGAGGAACTAAATGATCATACGACATGATGAACTTCAAATATTTTTTTATCATTTCAACTCACGCTCTAAATAAGATAACTTAAATCAGTAATAGAACGGGAGAGAGACGAGATTGCGTTGTGGAGAATATATTCAATCATGCAGCTCTATCTTTAATATATCTTTATACAGAGCTTGCTTATTTAATGACCAACACTATTGTTTAACTTTATTAAACATCGACTTGATTTAAGATCACAATACCTGAACTCTGGCAGTCTTCTATTCTCTTTTCGTTGACTTTAACCCCTCTCTCAAATTACTTGTAATCTAATCACTTCCTTAATATATTCCAATTTCTGGCTTCTTACGACTGTTTACGTATACGTTCAACTGCCAATTTACTTCCCTTCTAATTTATTCACAATTTCACTGACTCTCAAACCTCGAGAATGAACAATATACATATTAAACTTAATTTGCATGTCACGCCTTTCTGCCCTTCGGAGAAGGTTGGTTTGAAAAATGCTAACCCAAAAGAACTCCCCGGAAGTTAATGAAAGGACGCGTATCGATCCGTCACAAGCTTAATAACTAACTTGAAATTGAAATCAAATAATTTTGAATAATAAATACTCATTGCAATAACAAAAATATTTTTTTTTACTTTAAAAATATAAATTTTACTCTACATAAACTGCTTTTTTCGGACGCATATGAAATTACAGATAAAAATATCTAGATTAAACTAAACATCTCCAGGATAATAACTGGATACCGAAAAGTTTGACTGCACTTTCAAATATTAATTACAAATAAATAGAAAAAATATATACACTATGGTTTATTGTGTTTTTATTAGTTTTTTAAAAATGTTTTAAAACACGAGTTCAATGCGCACTAATAGTTGATAGTGAAACATCGAGTTTGCACGAGATTTCTGGCTACATTCTATAAAGCAGTGTTTCTCAAACTGGGGTGCGGGGCCCTTCTAGGGGCCGTGATAACTCTGCGAGGGGGGCACGAGCCTATTGAAAAATCGAAAGCAAAATATTATTAAAGGAATTATTAATTTACTGAAAATAAACAAACAAAATACATTCAGCATAATAAAAAATAAAATACCCATTTACACTGATATATGCACTTGTAAATGTATCAGTACTGCACAGTGTATTTTACAATTATCTAACAATACTAAGTTAAGGATGTTTAAGAATTAGTAGTAACCGCAGGGGCTTGTCATGTATAAAATTATATGAAACATTTATACTTATCATGATAATTTGTAAGGTTTATAATTAAACCCTTAATTGCCGATCAAAAGTCACGTGATTCGCTCCCAATGCCACCGTTTTATACGAAAGCGTGCATATGTGATGTAGGGGTCGAAGGAGAAGAAACGGAATAAATAAACAAATCCTCTGAAATAAGTAAATCCTTCACAAACACTGTTAGGGTTCTTTTATTGAATTCCAAAGCTTTCGGAATAGAGTTATGGATAGCAGCGCACAGAAAGACGTATATATACGTCCGTGGCAATTAATCTTTTGGCTGTTCGAGACGTTTTATATACGCCTATGGCACTTAAGAGGTTGAAGTCGTATTGTAGCTTTAGCGTCAATGTATAGTATTATTGAATTCAATACATTGTTATAGTATGGAGGGGGAGGGCGATGAAAGGTTTGGTTGAATATTGGGTCGCCAATATTGAGAGTTTGAGAAGCACTGCTAAAAAGCATAGCAAGATCAGAAATCTGAATGAAATTTTTGTCTGTCTGTCTGTCTGCCTGTCGGTCTGTATGTTTGTTCCGGCTAATCTCGGGACTTCTGGTGCGATTTTAAAAATTCTTTCACCAATGAAAAGCTACATTATCAGCGAGTAACATAAGGTATATTTTATCTCCATATTCCAACGGGAACTAGGCGGGTAAAACCGTGGGACGTTGCTTACTCCCTGCCAAGTTGGCGCAAAATAATGCATTTGGTCAATAATGGAAATTTTAATAAAAATTTTCTCTCATTTGTAACAAATAACTGAAACATAGTGTCATTTAGCATCTTTACAAAAAGCAATTTTAAAATAGTTTTTTATTAATCGTATATTACGTTACGTTTGTTAAATGTCAAACCCAAACTTTGAGAAATATCGCCAAGTTGGCTAAGAAGTTCTCTATTCCGACAATCCCAGATATTTTAATGCAAATTTTCTCCCCTTTTTAAAGAGGAGAAACGAATAAAGTGTTAGAGCGAATTTCTATGGTAATATTAATTAGCAGTTTCATAAAAAGTTTTGATTTATCGGATATTTATTACTCTGAATTTTTTTTAACCTAATTATACAATATTCATATTTTGCACAAAATTTATCACTTATACTGAACCTAGATATTTTACATGGAGGTATTACTTTGAAGATATACTACATATTACTATGGAGGAAGCTATACAATGTCCCTCAACGAATAAAATTAGGGAGCTTGATGCAATACTCTTTTCATCTTCGGTCTTTCTAATCCTCAAACCTTTTGGAATAATTACAAAGACTACGTGGTGGAAGATATTTTGCGACGATTGCAGCAAGTACAAGCAAATATGTCTTTCAATGAACACATCTAGAACGAAACGTAATAAAGGTTTTCAGAATGGTTGGAAAGAAGCTACATGATTTTGGAATGATTAGTCCTAGACGTCTTGACGGAAATAGCTTCGATAATGAAATTGCTTGAGAATTAAAACCACGATTTTATAGCATTGCAACAACAAGTAACATAATTTATCTCTCAATTAACTCCAGAACAAAGTCACGTTTTCCAACAAGTGTTACGCAAGATAGAATCCGGCAGTGGTGCACTTTTTTTTCTCGACGCCCCTGGAGGGACGGAAAAACGTTTTTGCTAAACTCATCAGAAAAACCCAGAACTGCTTGACCATCAGAAAAAACCCAGAAGAAGAAGCAGTTGCTGTGGCTTCCTCTGGTATAATCGTGACTTTACTGACCAACGTCGTACTGGCATATTCTGTTTTAAAATTACCGCTTAATCTTGCATTTCAAGATTCACTCATCTGAAATTTCAGAAAAAATAGCTCTCAAGGCAGGGTACTTCCCCAATGTAAGCTTTTAGTGTGGGATGAGAGTACGATGTCTCACAAGAAAGCTATAAAAGCGTAAAATTGGACTCTTCAGGATTTACGAGATAGTAATATATTATAGGAGGAATGGTAGCTTT
>BMAO01035635.1:0-92599 GCA_019973975.1 Trichonephila clavata | reverse complement strand
ATTAATAAAATCTGCAGTTGTTCAGTATATTTTTATCTTGAATAATGTATCCAAAAGTGCAAAAACTATTTCTGAAGTCTTCATACGTCACATAAGTGTAAACTACTTCCAGCAGAACCGAGGAAATACAGCTGATGGCAAGTATCAGGTTTACAAAATATGTATGAACTATGCGATGACTTTCAAAAGATCTGGATTTGGATTTAATTGAAATTATGAGAGCTTCTAAGTTACTTTTTTGAGAAAACATCGTTACCCATAACACAAAATGGAAATATCTACAAGCAGATAAGCAAACTTTGTTTTTATACCTTTTGAATAAAACATATTATTTGCAACAGCCGAAAGCACTCGAATAACAGATAACAGGAACTCTAGAATTAAAAATTAGGTGAATAATTTTATAAAGTACCTAATTAACCGATTGCTCTTTTAGAAATTTAGTGCTAGAATAATCTAAAGAGTAACATTTGGAAAAAACGCACTCTAATATTCTTCTGCTTTTAGTTATTCTTGAAGCACTTGGGAATATTTTGTGGTGAGTTTGGTATTACATTCTGAATATATTCAGTATCTTTTTACGACAAATATTAAAGAATATTACATCATATGGAAATCCTATGTGCTGCAAAGTTCCCCAAAACTACTTCCTCAGACATATGCTAATTTTATCATGCGTAAAAAGTTTCAAAACTTTCACAGAATTTCATCCAATTGTACCGATAAGATATGCTACACAATTTTGGTTCACGAACTTGTTTTGTTATAAAGAATGTCTTCCATCATTTCATTTCGAAAACGTATTATCAAAAATGATATTAATGTCATATTCCGTCCAACTTATTTAAATATAAACTTGTTTTTTCAGTTTTTATATTTATAAAACACACGCATGGGGAAAAGGTATTTATTCGATATACATTCCATTTTTGAGAGCTGTACTCCCTGCTCTTCCTTCTTGCAAAAAGTGGTCAAGGTAACGGACTCGTAGCCGGGGTGTCATGAATTCGAGGCTAGTACCACTGAAGACCCACCGTGGAGGGAGGCAACGCACATTAAAACTGTCGAAGCTCAAACGTCCTCCCGTTGGTGTGGTGTGGAAGTCAGGAAAAGGGGATGCCAACTGTCGTTTTCATCCCTTAAGGGTTCGGAGGTTCGTTGCCAAAAGCCCTCGAGTAGTTAAAATAATGCGACGCTAATATTTATTCTTTCAACTCATTCTTTCAAAACTAAAAACTCACTTCTGGGGCATCAATGAGAAAAGATTGTCAGAATATATACGTATTAAAAATATATATATTATTATAAAATCTGTTTTAAAATACTTTCAGCTATCGTCACTCGCTTTAAAAGAAAGATAAATGAAATGTGATGATTTTCGATGCATGAGAGCAAAAATATTCGATTTTTCTTATATTATTTCCAGGGAAGAATGAACAATAAAAACTGACGCCAAAGTAAGATACGATGTCGAACAGCTATTCTATTTACATGAAGAACAAACTAAACGTTTTTTCATGTAGCTTTTAACAGAAGAAGAGTGATTTTTAAAAAAAAAATGTGAGAAATCAGATGTTTGTTTCAATGCTAATAATTATATTTAGATCTCGTAGTGTGGTTGATAAATGGAATCATACTAAATTTTCTTTGTGGTAAGAAATAGCAAGAGCAATTTAAACTTATCTTTCTGTGAAATGCTTTATTTGAAAGAAATTGTTTAATATGACTTATTCAATAAAAACTAATTGTTTAGGTTAAAGTTGAAAGTTTTTAGGCGAAAGAGAAAATACAACCAAAAAATTCACTAAATTTTATTCAGTCTCGAAATATTACATTTATCGATTTCACATTTCTCTGTGAATAATTTACAACGAAGCAAGTACTGTAAATCGAATCATATAAAAACGCACATTTATTAATTTAGAATTTCATTATCAGTAAAATGCAAAGGGAGATAAATTTGTGTCACAAACAGTTAAAAAAACGATTACAAATATCAATGTGCAAGAAAAAAAATTACATTACCAAAAGACAATATACTTAGAGAAAATGTATTACTTTGTTAAATAGCAGACGAGATCAAAACAGAGAAACTGCATTCCACAATTTTTTTTCAGTCAGCAATGCACAAATATTTTGTAAATGAGTATTGACTTTCACTTTAAGTTATAAATTAGTAAACCGTACGTGAAAAGAGTTCCAAAAGCTGATAGAAGAAAACTTCTCTTAAGGTCCACAACACCACCGACCGTCAAGTGAATGATTTCTTTTTTCCTGATTTTTTTAAGAAGCATGATTTCTTCCAGGTTTTTCAAACTGTCGAGTTGAAGTTCATCGATTAAAAATCCCAAAGTCCTTCTTATTTCCATCATATTCTCAGGAATTCTGCAACCACATAGTGTCAAAGAGAATATTATAAATGCCCCTGTGGTAGCATTGCTAACTAACTGCAAAGCAAAAAATGATACAAACTTGAACTGAAAAGAAGACGACAATACAGTGTACAAGTTGAGAAAGCAGATGGACAGAAGAAAAAGCAATGGTATCGATAAACTGTCTCTTAGAAGATAAATTTTCTTTTCGATAGAGTTGTAATCACTTATTATATTCATGCATTTAGTCGGAGATGAAGTATAAAAGCAAGTTTTTATTGTTTCGTGAATGTCATTAAGAAAAGAAGTATAACGGTGGATGAGAACACACATGGATATGGCAAAAAGGCAGGGATATTCCAAATACAGTAAGAAGTAAATACACTGATTTATGAAATCAACAATAGTTCTATGTATTTTATCTTGAATAAGATATCCAAAAGTCCAAAAGCGGTTTTTGTAGTCTTCTTTGTGAGTGAGGTAAATGTAAACTGCTGACAAAAGAAGCGAAGAAATATTAGTGATGGTAAGTATGAGGTTTATAAAATATTTGTTAATTATCGGGTTTCTTTTAAATATTCTAAATTTGGACTTAGTTGGAAGTACGAGAGCTTGTAAGTTATTCCTCTGAGAAAACATTGAAACCCATAACGCAAAAATGGAAATATTTACAAATAGATAAGCAAAACCTATTTTTTTATCTCGTGTGTAAAACATGCCATTCACAAAAGCCAAAAGCGCCCAAATAACAGATAAATGGAATACTAGTATTAAAAAGTTAGAGAACAATTTAATAAAGTTCGTAATAAACCTATTACTTGTTCGGCAATTCAGTTTTAGAATAATCCAAAGAGGAACATTTGTAAAGCTAACTTCCACTGAATTTCTTCTGCGTAAAATAGTATTAGAAGCAGATGTGAACATTTTGTGGTTAGTCTGGATATATTCAATACCTTGTTTTTGCTGTACACATGTAACAATATTGAATTGTAAAATTCTACAAATTTTTACTTTTCCCGAAATATATTAATAATTATAAATGGAAATATTTTTGGATATTTCTTAAATATTCATCCAACTTGTGGGAAGATATGTTACACAATTTTGGTACACAAACATGATTTGTTATGAAGATTTTTCCGCAGCATTTGAATACAGAAACATTATTACAACTGTCTGAAGCGAATATCATTGGTGTGGAACTTCCTGAATTTTAATACAATCTATTTTTCAGTTTAGTTTTTGTAAAACAAATACATGAAATACATTTTTAAAATTTGACATACATTTCATCTGTCATATTAAAGTTGATGTGCAAAATACAGAATAATCAACTAATATCTGGAATTTTTTGAGAATGGGAATGGTACTTCCTGCTTTTCTTTTTTGCAAAAATGAAGTTCGCTTTTGGGACATAAGTTCAAAAGACTGTTATAAAAATTAAGAATATATGTCATTATAAAATCTGATACAAAATATTACTTTCGTCCTTTCGAAAGGTAAATTAGTAACGACTCTGAATCAAAAAATAGTAAAGACCACTGTTCATATGCTTCTTAGAGGAGTAAACAAGAAACACTTACGTCATACTAAGATTCGACGTCAAATAGTTATTCTATTCTTTTAAAATAAATGTGTTCTCTTTCTTTTCCTGCAATTTTTAGAAGAATAAAATTGATTTACCTAAAAATGAAAGCAACTATTCAAGATTAATAACTTTTTCATTCGTGTAGCTTAGTTTATAAATGAAGATGTTAAAATTGTATTAAATATTTTTTTTGGATAAAAAATGGCGTGAGTAATTCAAAATTGCTTCCCGTGAAATGACTTCTTCACTCTTCAAAAACAACAAGAACAATTATTTGGATAAGCGTGGAGAGTTTTTATACAAAACGTTTGAAATACGACGAAAAGAAATCAATAAGTCGTGAATCAGTTTCGAAATATGACATTTATCGATTCCACATTTGTATTTCTTCTGTAAATTATACAAATCGAGACAAGTACAAGGTGTCGAATCATATAGTAACGCTTTTTCATTAATTTGGAATTTCATTATGAATAAAATGTGAAGTAAGAAATACGGTAAACTGTATGTTTTATCATTTGCCATTCACATACTCTAGGAACAAAACATTTACAAAAATGAGTCCACATGTGTTCTCCAAATAAGAAACTGGCTGCACAATTTTCTTTTTTAAACATACTGTAGACGACGTCACTCCTCAGAGTTTTTTCAATTGGATGTGTAAACTGCATATTTAAGCTTGTTATACCTGTCATGCAAGTTTGGAGTTCTTTGAGTGTCGTTTTAATCATGTAGCAATTTTAGTAGACATCAGTGTAGCATTGAAGATTGAACTGAACTATTTCCAAGTTTTTATAGAATTATATAATGAAAATGGTAATTTCTTGATAATAATTTATTTTGGAATAGAATTTACTTGTAATGTATTTCATATCAGCCAAGAATTTCATATGCATTTAATTATTTAAATTGATGTAAGGTTTCAATTAGAATGATAATTTTTTGGACTACCATCCTTGGAGGAACCTACAGGTAATTAACAGATTTTTTTTCAATAAGACTTCAGTTTTTTATATTCATTAAATTTACTTGTTCTCCCGATCTATCGCCTATCCTACAAGTGTACGCGATTGTTGGAAAACAATTGACTTACAATACATCACCAGATGCTTCATCAGATCAACTTTGGGAAAATGTGGCCCCAAAAGACTCCCATCAGTGGCATCTCCCATTCAGTGTTGAAGAATGTTGCAATGGCCAATTGTGACGGCAAAACTTATTGATTTCATCGTTTTATTGATCTGCCTCGCTTTGATGAAGGTTGATTTTCAACCATTTCAAATTTGTAATACGTATTATCTTCGTAATAAATTTGTAGCTTTCTAATCTCTTATCCTTTTGGGTGTTGCACTTTGGATATCCAACACTGTACTTAGATATTATAATTAAATTACTTTAAAGAAAGAAACATAAAAATTTAATGAAATGAATTTTCAAAAATGTAATTTCTTTTCCTATAAAAAGGAACAACTCTTAATAATATATTTAATTGGTATATAAACCTATTGAAACACATTAAATATATATTATATTTAATTAAATATATAATTAAATTATTTAGTAAGTATATATAACTAAATATATATATTCTTTTTTAGAATAATGGAAAAGATAAAAAAAAATTGAGAATATACTAAAAACTATGAAAAAAAGGAAAAAAAAAAACAACCAAAGATTATACAAATTATAATAAAATTATCTATACAACATCTTGAACAGTTTTACTTTTTCATATACGAGGTAATTGTTATTAAAGTTTATTTTTCAAAATGCCGTAAAAAATAGCCATTGCCCAGAATGACTTTAAATTTGGACATAATATTATTGAAATAGGAAGAAATGGTATGGCAGTAGAAAAAATGTTCCAAAGTGTATCAATCAATAGGTTAGAACAAGGGTGTCAAACTCAAAGGCTGACTTGGGCCAAATAAACAAGTTTAACTTAAGGTGTGCCGCCTGTCTGACGTAGTCAGATCGAGGCCCACGAAATTCATCATGGCAACGGGCTAGAGATACGTCTGTCATTAGCCTAAGCTTTGAGCCCATGAAGGTGACAGCACGATTTTGCTCACGATAGATGGCTACACCATTCGGACCCACAGGTTTAACGAGCACGTTCTCCGTGTGTACTCGGCAAGTATTTGGTGGCATCGGCATCGAAACCAGGCCTTCCGGTCTGGCGTCCGATGCTCTAACCACTAGACTACCCACAGCCAGAAAAATATCTACATTTCTAAAAAGCAATTTACTTTCAGCAATGTTTCTCAAATTGTGGGGTGTCCACCCCTGGGGAGGGGGGCGAAAATATCGAAAAGTCGAAAATAAAACATTATTAAAAAATGTAAGACGCAACATAAAATACATTCTGATTTGATAAAAAATATAAAACACGCATTTACACTGATAAAATATATTTATAAATGTATCAGTACTGTAGAATGTACTTGATAATTAATTTACAATAGAAGTTCAGAACAAGTTTAACAATAACCAGTGACCCCATGGGCTTGTCATATATAAAATTATATAATCAATTGAATACTTATCTTGATAATTTGCACGGTTATAATTAAAGTCGTATTATAGATTTACGTCAAAGTATATTATATTGAATGAATGGGGGAGGGGCGTTATGAAAATTTGGTCACAAATATTGAAAGTTTGAGAAACACTGACTCGCAGAAAATTTAGAGCTTTTTTAAATAGCAGACGAGATTATACAGAGGAACTGCATTCTACGAATCTTTTTCTTTCAGCAATCCACAAATAGCTTTAAAATGAATTTGGAAATTCATTTTAAGTTATAAATTAGTAATCCGTACGTGAAAAGAGTTCCAAAAGCTGATAAAAGAAAACTTCTCCTGAGATCTACAACACCCCCTACTGACAAGGAAATGATTTCTTTTTCCTTGATATTTTTAAGGATTACGATTTCTTCCAAGTTTTTCGAACCGTCATGTTGAAGTTTATCAATTAGAAATCCTACCGTTCTTCTTATTTTCATCATATTTTCTGGAATCCTACAGCTACATATCGTCAAAGAGATTATTATACATGCACCCGTGACGGCATTACTAACGAAGGGTATTATGGAAAATGACACAATCAGATTGTGGAAAAAAGACGACAATACAGTGTACAAATCACAGAAGCAAATGGATAAGAGGAAAAGTAAAGGAATCGATAAAGTCTCTCTCAAAAGATAAATTTTCTTTTCGATGCAGTTGTAATCACTTATAATACTCATGTATTTAAAAAGTGATGGATCGTAACTGCAAATTCTTATTCTTTCGTTAATATCGAGAATAAAAGATGCATAACAATGGATGAGAACGACGATGGATATGGTAAAAAGCCACGGATATTCCAAATACAGCAAGGAGTAAACACGCTGAGTTATAAAATCTACAATTGTTCTATATTTTTTATCTTGAATAATATATCCAAAAGTCCAAAAACTGTTTTTGTAGTCTTTTTCATGTGCCAGGTATGTGTAAATTGCTCCCAGAATAAAAGATAAAACACAAATCATAATAAGTATCAGGTTTATAAAATGTGTATTAATTAAGCGATGACTTTTATATAATCTGGATTGGTATTTAGCTGAAAGCACGAGAACTTGTAAGTTATTCCTTTGAGTGAACATAGAAATCCATAACGCAAAAATGGACATATCTACAAATAGGTAAGCGAAACTATGTTTTTTATCTTGGGTATCAAACGTACTCTTTAATAAAGCAACAAGTGCCCAAATAACAGATAAAAGGAAAATTAGAATTAAAAAGTAAGAGAACATTTTTATGAAGTACTTATTAAACCCATATTTTTTTTCGGTTATTCAGTGTTAGAATAATCCAAAGAGGAACATTTGTAAAAGGAACGTCTATGGAGTTTCTCCTTCGTATATTTACACCAGAAGTACTTGTGAACATTTTTGTTGTTTACCTGTATTTCGATTCCTAGTACAACAAAGCCTTTTTTCTTGTTATAAATATCTAAGAACAATGTTTACATATTGAAACCAAATTCATTGTAGAAGTTCGCAATTTTTTACGTCTGTATAGATGTATAAATTTTATAACGTTTGAAAATTTTCAGAATTTTTTTCAAATGTCATCCAACTATTTTGAAGAGGAATGTTAGACAATTTTAATACATAAACTTGGTTTATTATGAAATATTTTTTTATGAGTTTCGTGCAGACAAATTATTGTAGTTATCAAAAATAATATCAGTGTCACACTGTTCATCCAACTTATTTCATTTTAATACAATCTTTTTTTTTTCAGTTTTAGTATTTTTAAAATATATGTTTCAGGAGATGCCATGCTGATAACTTAGTTTCTAAGTTGTCATACCTTTTTTCTACAATATAAAAGTCGAAGTGCAAAATACAGAATAAGTGGCTAGTATCTCAAATGCTTTTGAGAATTTACTTCACCAATCTTTTTACCAAAAAATAAAACTTGCCTGAACCCTGACCTGAAATATATGTTATAAAATCTGGTTTAATATTTTCCAACTTTCGTCATGTGCTCGAAAAGAAAGGTAAATTTAATGACGATTCTGGATGATTAACATAAATAATAGTTTGGTTTTCTAAGGTTTCCAAGAAGAATAAAACCTATACACGTACACAGCACTAAGATTCGATGCTGAATAGTTCGTTTATTTACTAGGAGAGCAAAAGTAAACGTATTCTATTTTTTTCTAGCAGTTTTTAACAGAAGAAAATTGATTTATGTGATAGAGAATAAAATATTAAAATATTTCTAATCAACTTTTAAATTTATTTTTTTATTTTGTATTTATTTTTTATTTGATAAGCATTATTATCAAATGTCGAATTAAATTTCTTTGCGTGACAAGGAATAGAGTGAGTAATTTAAATTGCTTTTACTAAGAAATGCATTAGTTAAAGTAAAGTATTATTCATGACTTATTCAATAGAAAGCAATCATTTTGAAAATCCTGGAAATTTTTTATACGAAAGAACTGAAATGATACGAAAAGAAATCAATATGTTTTGAATCAGTTTCGGAATATTATATTTATCGATTCTGTATTTCCTCTGTAAGTAATGCACAACGAGGCGAGTACAATTAATCGAATAACGTATTTTCATTGATTTAGAATTTCACTATCAGCAAAACACGTAGTGAGAAATGTAGTAATATAGAAACTAAAAAAAGGAGTTATTAGAGAAAAAGAAGAGATATAGACTTGCATTGCATTATTTTTAAAAGAAAAATCTTTTATATGATACTAAGGTAAAAATGAAAATTTGTAAATGTAATTTTCTGATGAAAATTAACTTTAAATAAATCGCATTGAAGTGAAATTATATCACAATCAACTACAAATCGAATTTTTTAAATTGCTGAGAACTAAAACTACCACATCACTTTCGATGTTGCAGTAATTGAAGAAGGATAAATTATTAAAGATAATTATTAAATGCTGTTTGGGAAAATTCATGATGCTTTTAAACGTTTATCATGAGTTGGATAGATCGGACTCAGTATAAAATTTTAAGGCTACTTTAGAATAAGATTAACATTTAACTATTGGCTTCAGAGGAAAAATAGTCTGAATAAATGTTTGAAAAATAATAGCAATAATTGCATTAAAGTCAGTCACTGAGCTCTCGAGATACATATTTTTTTTTTAAAATTCAGTCATGTATGCGGAAAATTCAACTGAGGTTTCTACAATAAATATTCCTTTTCGGATTATATTATTACTCGACAGTAGAAAAAGGAAAGGAATAACGGAATATTATTTCGGAATTCTTTCTTATTGTTTAATAATAGTATTCTTTATTTCCACAGGTTATGTTTTGGCTGCTTTTGTGCATGATCTGCTTTTATCTAAAGATGCTAAAGCAACTATTGCTTACATATTCGTTGATATTTTAATCTTTACAGTATGGTATTCGATGTATTCTCAGAAGAAAAACTTACTAATTCTCATACAATTTATAAAAAGTCACTCTGATGTATTAAAAATCAAGCGATATGGACTGAATGCTCGTGTAATGGATGCTGTTCTTTTTGTTATTTTTACTTTTCCTGTTTTGCTAGCCGGAACGTACGCTTATTTTGATTATAGAGAAAATAAAATGAACAGATTTTGGACATTCGGACACACGACGCAAGATTCAAAACATCGCATTCTCTTGGACTTTGTATTTCTATATATTTATTTCACAGTGTATTTGGAATATCCGTGTCTGATTGCATTTTCCTTATTCCTCTTAATATACAATTATGGCAAGTTTCTTCTTCGGATTAGTGAAAATATAAAAATTACGAGTCCCATTACAACAACTGAGCAATACGTAAAAATATTGAGTGATTACAACAGCGTGGAGAAGAAAATTCATCTGTTAAAAGGTACTTTATCAATACCTTTGCTCCTCATTTTGTCAGTTTGCTTCTGTATTCAGTACACAGCTTTGTCTTTTGGCGTTCATGGAAGACCATCTCTTCAACATATATTGGTCACATGCAGCAATGTTTGCACAGGCATCGTTATTATATTTTCTCTCGCACTCATCAGTGACAGAATTCCGGAGTATATGTTAGAGATCAAAACAACAGCTGGATTTTTGATCGATAATTGTAATTATCACAGTTTAAATGAGTTGGAAAAAATTATGCTCCTGAAAAAATTCAAGAAAAAGGAAACAATTTACTTAACGGCTGGTGGTGTTGTGTATCTTAAAAAAAGTTTTATTCTATCTGCTTTTGGAGCTATTTTCACTTATGGATTACTGGTTCTAAATCTTAAATAAGCCACTGAAGAATAAAATTATGTATAAGGTTTAAGAGAAGTGATTAAAATTACATCGATAAGTTTGCATACGTAAATGCGATTTTCCTTCAGAGCATTTCATCAATTATTTCAACTTTCTTAGAACGACAGCTTTTTACTATTGACTATTTTATATTGCAGTAGCTAATAATAAATCAAACTTTTCTCAATGTGTTATAGAAGAGATATGGAATGCAGGCAACAATTCTGTCTAATTCATTTGAAACATGTAAAATATACAGACTCCTAAATGAAGCCCGGCGGCTGAATGGCAGTGTATCGCGCTTCCACGCTAGGGGTTCGGGGCTCAAATCCCGGACTGGGAAGGTGGCTTCAGCCTTTCATCCCTTCAGTGGGCGGATAAATGAGTATCACTGAACTAAACACTGGGGATTTTGCGTGATATTGACCACCTGACCGAAACATCTGCTCATGCACCTCAGCACCCAAGGTCACGAAAACTTAACCTTGCACATTAGACATTGGCTCTCATGGGCTGCTGTGCCACTAAGTTTAGTTAAGACTCGTAAATATTTGGTCACAGATATTTCATGCAGCGTGATCCCAGTTCAGCTTTTTGCACTTTAACGATTATCTGTGAACTTGGATTCGCCTGAAGTTTGTGAAACTGTTCTTGTGGATTAATATTCTGCAACAAATGCGTTGCCTTGTTTTTTTCTTGAAGAAAGAATTTAAAAAATCATTTTTATGGATCCTATATCCATGAACGTGAGAATAATTCTTCTCCACAGTGCGTACTTTAACCCTTTCCATGTTCATTTTCTTTCTGGATTATGGATCAAACAATTTCAAATGTTTTTGTGCATATTTTCAAATATACATGTATTCTTATCAAATCAGAACCATTTGCATAAAAGTTTCCTAAAAATTAATATAAAAAAAATCTATTTAAATAAACGAGTACTTTACCTGTAAAGTTGGTTTTCTACACTTGAAAAATGCAATATTTATTCAACAATACACAAGGAATAAATAAATTATTATCATTCTACGAGAAACTTCTGAGGAAGAAAAACAATCTTTGAGAAGGCAGATTACTTTGTTAGATTTTATGAAGACATCAAGATAACTTCAGTTGGCGATTTTGTATTCATGTTATCTAAGTTTTATTAAATTTTTTTTTAAAAAAATTATTATTTCTTTCGTCTCAGGCCCCAACTAAAAATAATTTACATGTATATGTATGCTAAATTATATCCCGACTGACGCTGTTATCACTCAGTACCATCTATCACGTAATTTCGGGGTATTACAGTAGTTAGGATAGCTTCTCATTTAAAAGTTCATTACCTACTGTTTCTAATTTAATTATTTTACTTATTTTTTTAAAAAAGTACTTGAAAAAAAATCTTTAAAACTTTTTCACAAACTGCACAAATTGTACTAATTTCATAAATTTAACAAACAAAAAAAAATAATAATAATAATTACAGAAAAATTTCCATTTATTAATTATTTATTTATTGAACTTTAAAAAAATTTCGTATAAAACCATTGATTAACAATGCTTTCACAAATAAGGTATAAAAGAAAGCCAATATAGACAATTTTAAAAATCTGTAAAGACCATTGCTGTGTGCAAGAGTTAGAAAAATTTCAAGAGTACGATAAGTGTGGTGCTGCATAATAAGAACTCCACATTTAAAACTTTATTTCTTTTTAAAATATATGGTTATATGTGTTTTAAAAAATGAACATATGAAAAATACAGAGAAATCAGTATTTTTGACATTATCTTAGTAGATTTCCAATGAACTTCCTAGTTAACAAAAATCTTATAAATGAAAAATTCAGACTTTTAAAAAATATAAAGATAAAAATCATACATTGCTTTTAAAATAAATTACTTAACCATTTGAAATCGCTTTATTGTTTCGAATACGAAAAACTGTTTAGTTGTATTTAAATTTTACCTTATTTAAATTACAATTCAAATTTACCTAAAGCAGGAAAAACTAATTGAATTATTTTCGTTAATTCAAAAATGGGTTTTTTCCCTTTATTCTAATCTTATTTGGTGGATCATTTTACGTTTTTAATCGAAAACAAAACCTCTGCACGTAAAATCTATTGCTATCAATTTAAAAATCATAATAGATACACACACAAGAACATTAACGGTCATTAAATGGATTTTTTAGAATACTTAAAAACGTGAATAATACATTTCTGACTTGTGTTGCCTTTAATAAATAACTTTTTGAAAGACTTAAATGTCAGTTTTTAAGCAAATGTACGAAAATTTCAATGAGACAATGTTATTAGAAGTAAAATAAATCTACGCGCAGAATTATTTATTATACCTTTTAATAATCTCAAAACAAACAAAGTCATTTTTTTCCAATATTTTATTAATAAATTATACTTTAGATAAATAAGTAAGCTAAAAGCAGGAATTGAAATGCAAATATTTAATGTTTTTTTATGCAAATCTATAGTTTGTAATAGAATACAGAGATTTCAACCCTTTTTGAAACAAATCTGCATTAGTGCGGTTTTTCAGCCAATAGACTTTACTATTATTAATTGCATTTTTCAAAAATTACCATCAATACCATTGGAAGCATATTATGTGGCAAAAAGTCTTATTTAGCTATTTGAGGGCATGCTGTGTATATTGATATCATCATTACAGAACCGAAATGTTGTTAAAATAACTTTCTACAATATTTTATGGGTTCTTCTATATGGAATTTAACTTCAGGTGAATATTTTATAGTTAAATCTTTTTTAATGTATCAAAATACATTTTAAATAATGTGTATCTAATGAAATATTGCTTATCTTGTTCAATGTCGTTTCATCGTTAATTATCTTAAATGAATAGTTTGTATTTCCTCAAAAATAAGAAAGGTTTTATTATAATATTTCTTTTACAATGTTCAAAATTAAGGGAAAGTAAATATTTTGCTGAATTTCATGGAAATAATTGAACGAAATGTAAAAATACTCCTACCCGCTACTCGACTACCAGTGTCCGAGAAATCGACCATTACGGCCAAGAAGGCTAGATGACCTGAGCAGGCATCATGTTGAATGGCCACACACACCTCCATGTCTGGGTAAGAAGATACTTTAAAATGCAAGGATGGGTCTTTAATTATGATTTCTTGAAGATCTTTTTTGATTCGTCTTTATCAGATAACGACATGTTTCGAGAGTTGTTGCTCGATGATTTTTATTTTTAGATGCGACTGGTTAGTTATTATCTTTTTTTTTTTTTTTTTTTTTTTTGTATTAGCTTAGCTATGATCGCTTTTTCGGGGGTTCAGTTGGCCATGATTTCATTTTAATGGATGGCAACGTGAGATCACATAGAGCTCCTCTGATCGACGAATTTCTGGAAAATGAGTATATTCGCTGGGAGGATTGGTCATTCAAATATCCAGACCTCATCCCTATATAGCAGACCTGGGACTCTCTGGGGAGGGACATTGAAACTCGAAACCCCTCCATGAACCATCCAAAGCTTGAAAACTGAGTTGCTGAACGCGTGGTGACAACTGCCCTAGGAACTCATAAGCTCGCTTGTTTCCTGTATAAAATAACAGTGCGAGGGCTGCATATCTGAAAGAGAGGACCATACCTCCTAATAACCTATATATATATATATATATATATATGAAATGATGACGAATTTGGGCGAAGAATTTTGTAGCGTGGCCGGTGTTGGGTTTTTACATGTAGATTTGAAGAGGTTTGCTTAGGGTTGTGTCTTGATAGAAAGCTTCTTCAATGTAAGTTTGATTTTCCTTTTATTGAACATCACCAATATATCAAGTGCAATCACATGAACATAATTTACAGAATTTAAACACACACAAAGCAGAAGCAACACTTAGCAGCGACGCGGACACGTTATTTACAAACAGACAAAGCAGACAGAGAGAGAGAGCAATCGTCTGCTGCGAGCTTTGATACTGGCGGTGAAGGTCGTATGACTCTTTTGTAACAGGAGTCGTGATTGGATGCAAATGCGCGCGAGCAATTAGATTTAGATTAAGATTAAGATTATAACTGTCTTGTGCCAAAGGATTATTAAATAATTTAACGGAGTAAAGTTAAAGAGTTAGAAGAAGTCATTACATATATATATATATATATAATGCAGCATAATATTATGCAAAACTTCATCAATATACAATGTAATAAAGCTATATTTAAAAATAGTGTAGACATTATATATTTTTCTAAAAATAAAAATATTTATTCAGTTCAATTTGAAGATCTTTTTAATTCAATTGATATCAATGATATAATTAAAGTAATTTTAAAAAATAATAGTAATTATAATCTTAATAATAATTTACAAAAATTAAGAACTCTCACAGATTTAGTCTTAAAAGAAAACTACATTAATTTTAATGGTTCTGTGTACAAACAAATCAAAGGTTTGCCTCAAGGTGGCCCTGCTAGCAATAGTTTAGCTAATTTATATTTACACTTTTACGAATATAAATATATTATTAATAATGATTATTACATTTTTAGATACATAGATGACCTAATTATTGTCAGATTTTTGTAAAAGTAAAAAAATAAACATCTAGATATAATCTTACATTGATTTAAGAAAGAACAAAAAATGATTTCTTACCATGTATCTTAAACAGTACAAAATGAAAAGTCAACATATATATTAACACTTAAGCATATTTAAAAAAAACTTTTTCTACTGACATATCAGTCTTATTTAATTTTTCAAAGCTAAAATTAGTAGTATGTCCAACATAAAAATTGAAGTTTAAATTTTGAAATTTTTTCATAGTTTTTCTTTTTTTTCCAATTCCTACTATAATTTATCTTTCCTTCTCACTCTCTCTCTCACACACTCTTCCCTATATTTATATTTTTATTTATATATATCTTATTCAAATTTTCTAACGTTAATAAAATACTTTTATTTATCCATTCACGTTCAAACACAATTTTTTAAAGTTGTAGTGGAGACCATGATGTTAACACAGTTTTTTTCAAATATTAATTCATAAATTAAATTTTAATTTTGATTTCAAATATATTCTGCGTTTTTTCTAACGAAGTTTTAACTAGTAACAAAAGATTTCACCAGTAAGTTTTTCTGAGGAATTTTTTCTTAACTTCAAATATCTAATTTTTTTTTCACCCCAAAGTTAAAATATACGTTTTTTTAAACTTGTAGTGGATGACACTTGATGTAAAAACTGTTTTTTAAATATTAATTCATTAATTAAATTAAATTAACTGAAATAAAATTTTCTTTGTTGACTGAAATAGGAATTGACAAGATTTTTTTTTATATTACTTGTTTGGTATACATTCAAGTCGAGATTTCATCTAATTTACGCATGCCAGAAAGACGGGAGATTAGAATCATTTTATGCTTCTTTTTTAATACAAAAAACTGACACAGGTATTTTCAAAAGGTAGAGCTAATTAAGTAAAAAAAATGGTTCAAGTATTTGATATTCCTTTAGGCTATGTTACAAGTGTTAAAATCAACAAGTAGATTAAGAAAAAAAGGACTTAAAGATTATAATAATTCGAATGAATTATGATATAAGCAACCATTTTTTTAAAAATATCTTTTATTGATTTGATTATCAGTAGAACAATCTATATTAAAAAAAAGAAACCTTTTTTAAATATATATCTTTTATTGTAATCAATAAAAATATTGCACAATACCAGACAAATGAAAAATGTTAAAACTGAAGCAAATTTTTTCTCATAATATAATTCATTCTTTGTTTTCGGTTTGTTTTCATAGATGCTGTTAACTGTTTAAAATTGCCTATGGATTTTCAAAACTCTGAAAATTTGAAACAACAGAAACTTTGAAGCAAGTGTGAAAGAAATTATTATATTTATCAATTCATTATAGTAATCAAAACTTTGAGAAAAATATAATGAAATGCCTTTTTACGAAAAATCGAAAATAAACGTATATGTTTCGTCTCACAGCGACTACGATGAAGAAATTTCTTTATTTAACGTCCCCATGTTGATCTATCTTCGTCTCCATTATAAACAAAATAACAAATTTATTCAACGTTTCATGAAAAAATTTTCTTACTGTGTATCTATAACATTTCATCTCTTCACAGCGTATATGTTCATAGCCTTAGCTGTGTATGTATATTACCATCATCAACTGAGATCGGGATTTTTTTATCTTTTCGTTGACGTATCTGTGTTTCTGTTATGGTATTCAATGCTGTATCAAAGAAGAAAAACAAAAGATTTGTTGATCTTTTTAGAATCTCACGCCCAAATATCACGAAAATTTCTGATCAAAAGCCATTTGATTTTGTCCAATCTAATATTTTTTATTATGTGCGTATTACCAACACTTTTAGCCATTTTCTACATGTATCGGGTACATGAATCAAAAAGAACAGTCGCTTTTTGGATGCTAAATTATGAATTTCAGGAAAAGATATATTTAGTTTTAGGAGCCTTTGTGGGTGGTTTTGTGTATTATCTTATCAACATGGGATATCCTTTCCTATTTACGGTCTCCATCTGCATCCTCATTCATCGTTATGGACTTCTGCTTCTTCAGTTCAACAACGTTTTGAAAACCGCCGACTTTTCAGTGATGTCAATAAAGTGTGTTGACATTATCAATGATTACACCAGAATAGAGAAGAAGATTCGCCTTTTGAGCGAAGTGTTTTCAGTGCCATTGTTTGTAATGTTAATGATCAGTTTCTTTGATCTTTACATTGCATTGTTTCTTTACTTGAAACTAATTCCGCTTATGCTAATTGGCCGGAAATATTTCTCAATGCTTTTACCAGCCTTGTCATTTTGTTTTCCCTGACTCTGTGTGGTTCCAAGATCCCTGAATATATGTTACAGATACAAAAAACAGCCAAGTTGTTGGTAAATAAATGCGACGTAAGTCATTCAGAAGGAGTGAAACAGTTATTCCTCCTGCGCAGGATATTGAAGGACGACGTGATATATTTATCGGCTGGGGGAATGGTGGATTTGAGGAAGAGTTTACTGTTGTCTGCTGCGGGTACTTTTTTCACTTATGGTATGCTTCTGCAGTGGAGGTCCACGTACATAAATTGACACTTTACTTCTCACAATTATTTCTTCATGTTATTATAAAGACATTTTGAAATAAATATGGTTTATTATAGTGGAACTTGGAAATAAATGCTATGTATATATACACACATATATACAAACTCATATTTCCCGTTAGTTATTTTATTCGAATTATATTACATTATAATTTGAATGAGATAAGTAGTATTTATGTGAGTACTTTCTTATATTTTAAATAACAGCTGATATTACATAGTGCTTGTATCAATGGAAAAATTCTTTTTCACCAAAACGTATAAAAGGTGGTCCCGAAATCATCGTAGAAACTTTTAAGGTTAGGCACAGGACATTGTAGCAATCATTTATTGCATGAGAATGTATAGGCGCAAGTGAAGCGGTGAGACACAAACACAAAAGTAAGAGATGAAAGGAAAGGCAAAGTGTTTATCGAAAGCGTCGTTAACAAGTGTAATGCTTACAATAACTGGTCAAAATTGAATCCACCAGTAGCGATGAAAGCTTCACAGCGTTCAAAGATGTCAGATATTTCTCACACGTGCGACAGCTGCGGATGTTTGAGAAACGAGATCCTAATCTGAGTCAGGTGAACTCGCATAAACACGATTCTTCAGATGAACTCATAAAATTAATCGAGGCTCGAATAATGTTTATGTGTTATTTGTTTTATGAATTAATGCACTATTATTCTGTAAATGACTCATCAGAATCCTCAAAAAAAATTTGTATAGTCGTGAGCTACTTGCAATATGACAAGACATTTTAATCCCATCCATGTGCCAAAACCATATTATAAATAAACTATACAGATCCAATGAAGACACATACCGGAGACGCATAAACATTTTTTTTTTGAAATTGTTAGATGTGTTTTTAAATTTAAAAAAAATTCTAATAGGCGGTGGATTGGTTTCTTACCACTGAAGACCTAGTACATTCCCGGAAGCTGTTATCTATTTTTAGTGCGGCACTATATAGGCGATACCAATTGCCGCAAGTAATATTTACGCTCAGCTGCCATAATACATCTGTTTCATCAGCTTTTTTATGACACAGAGTTATTACTATTTTAAATTTGAATAACTTGCTTTTCATACATGCATTAAAACATATTTTTAAGTAGCATGGAGTATTAAGAAGCACTATATATCTTGAAACCATTGATGGCAATCATTCTACATCTATTTTCAAAATATCCTCTTGTATGGCGTAGAAGACTAAAAAAGAGTTGGCACCTTTCTTGAGAGTAATGAAAATGTAATAAGTGTTTCAGAACGAGTTTCCTATTGACTGATTCCTGCTTATTTATTTTGAATTTAAATGTGTACGTCTTGTGTATGTTACTGGCAAAGTATGAATGCTTGCATTCTATAAATGCTGGACGTTGTTAGGCAATGGGATGTATTTCATACTTTGCCTAGGAATTTTCTAGAATGGGCAAAGTTATTTAGGCAAAGTAAGAAAAAGATCAAGGTAAGACTATTGTATCAATGACGTACATTCCTAAACATACAATTAATTTTTCTTTAAATACGAGAGTGTCATTAAAAAATAATTCAAAATACATAAAGGAAAATGAAAATTGTACCAATAATACTTATGTCTTTCTTATTAGTGAAAACAAAATTTTCATATTAAAAAAAAACAAGAAATTAAATTTAACTTAGTTTTGCAACATTCAGGGCTTGAATAAAAATTTTAATTATACATTTCATTACATTCCTCTCTCAATTTTTATGCTGTTACATTGTTTTACACATACATTTGGGAAATCTTTGACCCCCTTCCATTGGATTGAGCAATTGTAACTGACAGGAGAGCAATTTTATGGTCATGAATATCTTTAATTCTACGCAAGTTCTCTTTTCCACTGAGGGTGGGACGCCGATTATTTACATATTAAATTGTTTTGATTTAATAATTTAATTGTATTTAAACATGTCTTTAGAATAAAATTAAGATGCACCAAAAATGAATATAAAGTGATTTTACATAAAATATAAAGCGATTTCTATGTGAAAGTCGCACAAACACGAGAGAAACACACCCCAGTATATAAAATGGAAATAATTTAATGCTCCTTGTTTGACCCGATATTATTGATCCACGGATCGGGGTTGGGGACTACTGCTGTATGTTAGAAAGGCCTTCTGTAACAATTTAAAGGAGTTAACTTTTATTTTCCACAAACATCACATCTTAGCTATTCAGCAACCAATAGTCCCTGGGTTCCTTATTAGTAGTCATTTTGGCAATTTGTCAGTTTTTAACTTACAATAAGTAATTTAAGTTAAAAAATTTTTCCAGCATTAACTCGAATTATTGGCAGCTCGTCGTCGAGTAGTTGTTGTTGTTATCGTGTATGACAAAGTGCAAAGGTATTGTATATAACAAAATAAAGATAAAGAAATGATTCAAATATTGCAAATGGCGTGAATCACTGCCGTGGCAACATCCATGGCACGATCCGAGTATAGGATGTCCACGCTGTAGTCATTGTCTATTTTAAAAAGGGCACCAACAATGGAAGGACAGTTAAAAAGATGTTTGGGATCCAGTTGCTTGCCTGGGCAGTGCCTGCATTCCACATATGATCTGGATCCATCAGGCAGAATCTTCATGCCCTTAAAATGTTTTGTCCTTAGTCTGGTTATTGTTGTTGTAATTTCTCGGCTATAATTTAATTCTGGCAGTGAGAATTTTTTTCGTGGGTTTGAGCAGAGCTTTTGTTTTGCGACTGCGTTGGCATCAAAGACCGTAGTCGAAGAAGTTACACGTTCAAGGGTTCTGGCTTCATTGGCAAGGAAATCGGCCATCTCGTTCCCTTCGATGTCAACATGGGCCGGAATCCACTGGAGGGCGCATGATTTTCCCAATGCACCAATGTAAAGTAAAAGAGAGTTGATTTCTTGGGTGAGTCCCATTTTTCCTTTCATGATGGCCTCAAGAGCGGATCTACAGTCGGAGAGAACAATGATGCCGTCGGAATTAGCGATATCTTTCCATGTAAGGTAAATATCTAGGGCTGTCCTAATTGCTATGAGCTCACACGTGAAGTTGGAAGCAATTTGCCCTGCGGAGACCTTGTGCTTTGAAGTTATATTATCTGGGTATTTAAGAAAGACACCAGATCCACCCCTATTGCACTCTGAGTCGAGTAGTTGTTTCATGTCAATAGACCAAGGTTAGCAACCTTTTAGCTGTGGTATGTCAAACCAATCTGCCAATATGATTCAATGTACCACACAACAGAGCAGTTTTGAAACAATTCAAAAATACTTCAGATCTCAGTATATTTTCCGAGTTCAGTTCACAAGCTTAAAAAATTCTATCTCTATATTGTTATTTTATAAATGCAAAATCAGACTACATAAACCAATGATTTATTTTACAGTAAATACGTTATTAAATAATTATTAATTCATAGATAATGATTATGTTTTTCTTAACATTTTGTTACTCGATATTTCAAGTAAAATGCAAAGAGAATTTTGAGAATTACTTGAATTTTTAATAATATTGATTTAAAAAAATGTGAATTTTCTTAACATAATAAGATACAGTAACAATATTATTAATAAGAAAGATATTATATTCAAATTACCCTGTAGACTGATCGTAGTATTTAAAAAAACAAAAGAAATTATAAGTCAATGTTCCACAAAGTATTTTAGAAATGGTAATATAATAACATAATTATTATTATTTTCTATAAAAAGTATAATTTAATTCAAAATGTAATAAAAATTAAAAAATGTGTGAAGTAATATATCTTTAAAATTATTTCCATTCACTTCAGTATCTTGATAGTAAAAAGTGGTGAGTGGTGTGTTAGCCGATTATAGAAAGGCTGCCAGCAAACTGACATCGCAGAGTGCTCAGGAATGAGTCCCACTTCAGTCTTAGTGCAGAATACCATTGCATATTTATGAAGAATTATTGGTACTTATGGTCTTAATCAAACATTGTTTTAAATGCTTTATTTTTGCTTAAAGACTTATTGTAACAGATTTTACCTCTGGCGTTGAGCGTTGTTTTTTACTACAGCAAATCACTTCCAATCATTCTTGATACAACCTTAATATCACAATGAAAGGTTAATAACATCCTGGATTCAACCTTAATATCTGGATGAAAGATTAATGACATCCTGAATTTAACCTTAATATCTCAATGAAAGGTGAATGACATCTTGGATTTGACATTAATATCTCTATAAAAGGTTAAGGACATCCTGGATGCAACTTTAATATCTCAATGAACGGTTAACGGCATCCTTGATCCGATTGTTTTTAACCGTGCACCACAAAGCCTTGGCCAATAATGCAAAGCCCTATAGAACTCGCATATTTCTGGACTACCTCCGTACTTTTGGTGTTTTTCCTTTGCCAATAAAGATATCAGAAAAATTCGCCAATTAAAAATGCATCGGATACGACAGACAATTAAATTCGGGCACACCAAAATGTTGTAGATATGAAGCAACTTTTGACTTCTAATATACTTTTAGTAAATGAAACTAATGTATATACATTGCTGTAAAGTGGTAACAGATTAGAAAGGGAAAATAATGATTCATATGATCAGTTAGTTTAGAGAGAGCACAAAAAAGTGTTAAGACGAAGTTACTGATTTCAATTATTTTAAAAGAGAATATTTGAAAGCATTGTTTAATTGATTATCAATTAATTAAAAGATATTTAACATTCATTAATAAATAAAAATTAATTATAAAAAAAAAATATTTCCTATTTTTTTCAATAAAAATTGTTTGAATTTCTAAGAAGTCTGATACAATTTGACTTTATGTCTAATTCCTTAAAAGTCTAAAAAAACTCAACAACAGAACCAAATTTTTGAAAAGTTTTTCTTAACTTGCAGCTTTGAAACTTTGCACTTATATTAATAATATTAAAAAAATATTTTTGTAATATATTCTTTTTCAAAATATGAATCGAAAAATGTATGATTCAAAATATACATAAAATAAAATTATTAGCCCGCGTTAAACAACTTGTGAATTTAAAAAGTAAATTAATAAATTTTTCAAAAAAAGAGCTCGTATTAAAACAATAAAAACAATACACAATACATGCACTAAAAACAAGTAACAACCTATCATTCTTTTAAAAAAATATTCCTTAAATTTAATAATCTTTAATACTACGCATATGGGATAAATGCTGAGTGAAGTGACCCTGTTTAAAACACTATCCTCATATTTGTTTCAAGTTTTACTAAAATACGTATCATAGAGCTTTACGAAATTCTTTGTTGATTTAAAATAAGTAATCCATACGTAAACAAAGTCCCCAGGGATGACAAAAGAAAACTCTTCTTGAAATCTAAGACGCCACCCGCTGAGATGTAAATGATATCCTTGCTAGCGATTCTTTCAAGAAGGCTCATACATTTTCTGTTTTCAAGATCACTCAACACACAGTCGTCCATTAAACTTGCCGCTGTCTTCTTTATTTTCAGCATGTATTCAGGAATTGCAGAACAACAAATGGTCACGGAGAATACGATAAGCAGACTGGTAAAACCATTGGTGCATAATTCATATAATAAAAAACGAGGGATTACGTTTGTCAGACAATATGACAAGATGATGAACAAATTACAGAAGCAAATTAATAAGATGACAAGCAACGATGTTGATAAAGTATCTGATAACTGGTGAATTTTCTTCTCGATGATATTGTAATCAATGAGAATTTTTGATAATTTTGCTGAGAGATTCACTGCATTCTTTTCTTTTAAATCGTTGTTAAGCTGGATGAGATTAAGTCCATGAAGTTGCACCATGGCACACATGGAGATTGCGAATAGCAATGGATATTCCACATACACAGTAAAAAGCATGTATTCTATTATTAGAATTATGGTGAAACCGCAAGAATTGTTTGGAGGGTGATATTTCAAAGCCCTAAAGGAATTCTCGATGTTTTTACCGTTTTCCACAAAAGTATCGAGTGTCGACATCAGTACTGGTATCATGCACGCAATGCAAAGAGCCAACTTCATAACAAGTGTGTTCTTTCTTCGCATTTTATTTGTTTGCATATTTTGAGGAAATTCGAATGTACATACTAGGGCTTGTATATTTCTTCTTTGATAAAACATTGAACACCACAAGATGAAACACAAAATATTTATCAAAACGAAAGCAAGCCGTAACGTTGTGACATCAAACCGAGGCAAGAAAAGTATACCAGTTATAAGTACAAAAATAACAGACAGAAAAAAGACTGTTATCAAAAAATAAGAGAAGCATTTCAAGGAATATCTGATGGTATTTCTACTTTTTGAGAAGCAAAGAACAGTAATAATCCACACTGGCACATTTATCAAATGGATGTCTATTGGTTTTATCTTCATTCTAGAGGACAACTGTCTTGTTGTATTATTATTCTAAATGTTATCAGAGATATATTCGATGTCTCAATTGCTCGATAAGTTTAAAGTTTTTTTTAGTTTAAACAAATAGGTTTAATCTTTTTCCGTTTTGTTCAAGAAGAATACTGGACTTTCTGAACTGTAAAATAAGAGAAATATTACCACAGCTAATCTTTGAACTTGTTTTTTTTTTGGAAAACAAGTTTCCAGAGTAACGATGAAATGGTAAAACAATTTCAAGCTAAAAAAATATCGTAACACTCTAATTAAGGTATTATTTTGGAAGAAATATTTTTTTCAAAAAAATTTCCTTTGATAGCTTTTTAAATATTTGACTGTCATTAGCAGTCCCAATTTGCAACATCAATTGCTACGTTATTAGGCATGAAGAATGCATAGAAAACGCATACAAAATGCTTGATTGCACTAATTACCATTCCAATTTTTGAATATCAGAGCAAATGTTCAGAAATCACAGTCTATTTGTTATACTATTACTCTATTCCTCAAGAATTATCTTCCACTTTTCTGCTTTTGGTACAGCTTTCAGACATATATTTTTGCAAACATTGGTAGTTTAACCGACAATTTATTTTTTTATTAGATTTGCTGCTGATTTTAATGATAGTGAAGCTAGCAAAAGTTCAAGCCAATTTTAAATATTTTTTATTTTATTTATATTATAAAAAACTAAAAGCAAATATTATTTATATAATCATATAGAGTGATTTTTATGTCACAAAACGCAAATATTTGGGGTGGGGATCATAATTATACTTCCTATTAAAACGGCATCCATCCAATTTAGTACAAAGATTATCTAAAAGATGCACTCAAAAATTTGTAAGAAACTAGCACAAATATATAAATTACATGGATATTTGCATCAACTGAATGAAGCCCTTGCCTGCATATTGTAGTTATTGTTGAAAAAAAATATCAGAAATCCCTTATAATCAGTGATGCTGTCACCATTGCGATATTTTTAAAAATGTTTTGTCAGTATTTCATGCGTAATGGTGTATTGCATACCAACAGCATATTCCGAGCCATATTTTCGATCTTTTAGAACAAAGTATTGCCTTTTCTGATCACTGCTGTGATTTACAAGTCAATATATGATGATATGTGATTGATATATTAAATTTAACTTTCAATGTGCTGATAGTTCTGTTTGAAAAATTCTCCTAATGATATATAGTAGTTACTTACAATAGTTCCGATAAAAAATAATGGAACCATATGAAACCATTGTATTCATACAGCTGGACTCCGATCTAGCATGAGTTCAGATTATCTCCGTAATATAGTTTTTTTACGGTCCTCAAATACAGATGCATGCGAATACGAATACACTTATCTTTTATAAACTTCAACTATACAACTATTACAATGCGTTATTGCGGTCAAGAAAGAAAGAACAGGCATTGCCATTCCTGAAAGGTGCTATACTAATTGTCGGAATAAATATATCTGGGTATTTATATCAATAAGAGACATACAAAAGTATGTAGATCTACAGTGTTTTAATTACTTATTGATTTTGAATGATTCCTAAGGAACCCATTTACTCTAATACTTTTCAATTAGTTAATACTCTCATTTTTTTGTCTATCATTATATCCATAAAATCTTCCTTTTTGATGCATAGACCGTCAAAATATTCGTACAACAATGGGAATAAAATGAGACATTGTTTAGACACTAGAAAGTGGGAAGAAGTACTCTATTATATATATATATATATATCCAAACAATACTTAATGTTTCGGCTTCTTATTTCTCAAGGTGTTAAATTATTTCCCTCAGAAACATTTATTGATTTCTTATACCAATCCATTGTTAAATAAAACTCAGGAGCGACATAAAATACATGCATTTAAAAGGACCAGAAGAAGCACTTAAGGTCCACATTTTGCAGAAGTAATTCATCATATTTCAGTAATCAATATTCTCTTTGACAATCTTTCTCTTCTTTGACATCATGTTTGTAACATTTTCTTTGAATTTAAGTATTGGCTTTAGCTCTATATAATTAAAATCAACGAATGTATAGAACATTTTGATTTATATTCGAGTTTATATAGAATTAACAATGCCAATGAATATGAAATGAGTACTTTTAGCAAAATTCTATTAAACTTTAAAAAGTACTGAAAAATTAATAATCTATCTTTAGTTTTCGTATTCCATGGCATTCAAATAAAGTGTAATGCAATGCAATATTCACAGTTATCCAAATCCTTTTTTAGAAACTGAATAATCATTGAATGAAAATATTTAACATTCTCTTTAGTTTTTTGAACAATCAGTAGAAGTTTTTAAATGGTAATATATTTTATTATGTAATACAGATGTCCATTTTGGAATAAATGAATATTTCATATAATAATTAATTACTAACTGATATTTAATTTGGAGTAATTAAAAGCTAAAATTTTCCATCCTTCGTGATTACATTGTTATATTTCTGGGGAAAAAATGCATTGTAGAAATTTTATGAGTATGTTCAAAAAACTTTTAAAGACAATTCTAACACATGTTAATGTGACTAAGCAAACAACGATTTTAAATTAATTTGCCTTACAACATATTAAATGCTACAGTCGAAAATTATTCAAACATTTCTCTGTGCACGCGCTACTGTAAACTATGTTTAATATGGACAATTTAGAAATGAAATCAAAGTGTTATAAATTATGTATCTATTCCACTTTTGAATTTATTTGTGATTTCTTTTCTTTATATCATCATATTTTCAGAAATTAAATTGGTTTTATTTAGAAAATATTAAACAGGTTTTCATTTACGTATCTGTCAATATTTCCCCTTAACCTTATTTTATTGTTTGATATATATCAAAAAAAGTTTTTAACTATATGAATACTACACCTTAATTATCCACAAATAATTTATGAAAAAAGTGTTTGCATGTCATATATGATTTCTGTTTTTCTCATATTTTTGGGAGCTATTTATGGAACTAAACAGTGTGGGTTTCGCGTTAGACTGACCACTTGACCGGAACATCTGCTCATGCACCTCAGCACCCAAGTTCACGAAAACTGAGATGGTATCAATAGACCTTAGGTTGATGCGCCACTGAGAGTTACAAGAGAGAGAATTTATGCATACAGAGTGATTCGATACCAGATCGACAAACTGGTGAGGTGTGTCGAGGGTACCGAGACGATTCGTAATCACATAGGAATGCAGGATAGCAAATCCTGTAGTTTCGAGGTTTGATGCAAAGAATCAAAGAAAAAGAACAGAAACATCAATACATTAATGATACATAAAGCGTTTATTGAGAGGTTGTACAACAACAGGTGTTCGAAAGTGCAAGAATTTCTTCTTCTAGGTGTACGAACACCTGTTCCTTCAGTTAAAGGAAACGCTCGAATATCAGTAGCTGTCGAGAGTATACTTGACATGCCAGGAATCTTCCAGAACGTAAGGATTTCTATGCAGCGTCGTGGTCAGGCCTACCACACGACTTCTGTCCGTAATTTCGAGCCCATTTTGCAATATAATCTTGCAATAAAATATTTTGTGTTCCATTAATATGTTGTTATTTCTGTTCTTTTTTTCCCGATTCTTTACAGCATAGCTCGTAACTGTGGCATTTGCAGCCCTGCATTCCTATGTGATTCTGAATCGTCTACGTACCCCCTACACACCTTACCAGTTTGTCAATCTAGTAGCGAATCATCCTGTAAATGCATATGAAGTCAATATCAAGATAACCGTACGGGCTTACGAATGTGCGATCTTTGATAAAAATTACTGATTCGTTGTCAATTTTACAGGTTCTCCTGGAAATAGCAAACTTCATTTCACTGTCCTGTATCATTACTTTGCCAATGTCTACATTTTGACTGCCTTTTTTTTACACCAGTACAACAAAAATGTAGAATATTTAGAATTAACTGCGTTGATTGCAATTTTTTTTTTCATTTCCTTCATTATTACATAACCTTTGAAAGTAAATACGTCTTTTAAAAGTCACTTTTCAAACCCGTTCTTCTTCAGCTTATTAATTAGCTTCATTAATATGCACATAGTTCTATCAACAACAGTTTATGAAAAATTACGTAGAACTACTGAATAGCGCTTTCATCACTATTGCCATCTTGTTTTCTCTGTCCATCTACCCTATAACATTTTAACTAATTGTTGAAATGAATATTTCTTCTCGGAAATCGCAGTTACGTAATCTTCGATCCATCTTTTATTTTTAGAAGTTATTTTCAAAATATTTCTTTTTTTTATATTCCAATTAAAAGAACACATTAATAGACGATTATTCTGAAGTTTTATCTCAAAATGTAAGCGAGAAAATAAATTACCAATTCATTTCCATAAAGTGTGAATGACCTTCTGTATAAGATGATCCTTGTAAAAGCTGAAAAAGTGCATTCTTTCTTCAAAAATGTATCCAAAATTTGAAACTTGCATATAAGCCAAAATGAGATGAAATTTTTTTAGATATGTTGGCATTGGACGAAAATTTTACCAAATGATGCATCAGTAAAATATTTTCGATTCAAATAAATTATTGCAAAGTAAGATACCAGCGATAGTAGATTTATTTCTGGAAATCCAATCTCTGAAGCTAACATATTTTTTACATTCTTTTGCTGTCATTTACAATGCTATTCATACTTTCAACTATATCTTGTTTCTCTTCATTTGTTGTCATATACGGTACCTATGCTATACATACTTTCTGCTACATTTCTTTTTACATGAAAAAAAGTGTAAAATTTTATCAACTAAAAAAATTGAAAATATTATTTTAAAACCTTTCATACACGATATAAATGTGTACTAAATATCATTTGTACTGAATGGTAAGATCCTAAGGAAATTAAACTTTTTATAATTTTATTTTAGGTTTTTTTATAACTGAAAATTTAATCTCGTCCTTGCAGAAACAAAATATTTAAAACTATCTAAATTCTATGCATAAAGAGAAATTGGTATTCAGAATTGCATAACTGTTTTGTAACATACAAATATTTTATGCTAATTATTCAAGGATATTTAACATAAATTGGCTTAGCAAATCTTGTGTGTTAATAATTTAATATCATATTCTACTAGAATAATCATAGATAATAATGTAAAACTAGTGGAAAAAAATTGTGGAACTAATGTTTTTGAATATAATATTTATTTTAGGTTCATTTTCAGCTGAAAATAGTTGAAGTGTCTGTTCAATTCCTAAAAGGGAAAGGATGGCAGATTAAAATTATTTTAATTTAAATATTTTTGAAATATGTCAAGAAAATGTCTATTTCTACCTATAAGAATAACTGTAAAATCATCTAATGAATATGCAAAGGACAATGAAAACGAAAACTGTACATATTTTACGATTGTAAAATTTTGAATTTTTATGTGAAAAAACACTAAAGAACAATTCCAAATTCAAATCAACTACTCTAAATTAGCAAACAATAAAAAAAGGAGAAAAAATGATAGAAAGAAAGAAAACGATGTTTAGAGAAATTTGGGGGAGAATTTTCTCTTATAACGTTCCTGTTTGGATTTTTCTTCAACTCTACTGCAAAAGAAATAAAAGCTGCTTTAGACATTACATAAAATATTTTGGTTACTATTTAACAACAACTTTTAATATTTTGTCCACATACTTTTTTTTGGTTTCTATGATATCAACATTTCGCTCCTCTGCTTTAAAACAAGCATTTTCATATGTTTTTATTACTGAAGCTGACATAATATTATAGCATTTGATACTGTATCAAAGAAAAAATATAAAGAATTTTCTAACTTTTCTGCATAATCACGCCAATCCACCAATCAAAGCATCACTAAGTAGAATTCATATACTAATAGTAAATCTCATTTTTCAAGCCATTTGTCTAGCACCATTATTTACTGCGGGGGTCTTTGTATATAGATCTCTGGGGGAAGTAAACCACCTTGATTTCTGGACATTTAGTTATGGAGTTCCATACGATACGTACAAAATTCTCGCAAGTTTTAATAGTGGATATACATACTAGAGAATCTTTATTGAAACCCCTTTGCTTATAGCATTTTCTATTTGCCTTCTACTTCATCATTACGGACTTTTACTCCTTCAGTTCAACAATACGCTGAAAAAGGTGGATTTATCAACAGTGACATCAAGATGTCTGGAGATCAGTAATACAACAGAATCGAAGGACAGTTACGTGTTTTGATTGAGATTTTATCAGCACCATTGTTTATCATTCTGTTCATCAGTTTCCTCAACTTGTACACCGCTTTGGTATTTTATTTGCAAGTAATGTTCCGTCATTCCTTTTGCCGGAAATTTATATCAGCACTTCTGTGGGGGCTGCTATTATATGTTCACTGACATTTTTGTGCTGTTCGAAGATTCCAAAATATATTCTGGAAATCAAAAATACTGCTATATTGCTGATTTATAAATGCGTGACTAAGGATGTGATAAGCGAGAAAGAAATCCGCAGGATCGCGAGATTTGAAGTGAAAACTTCAAATCTGCGTTTCCTTAGTTTTGAACAGTAAACAGTAATATTCTTTGTATTTTTCAGAGCAGATTTTCAAACCCGTGGTCCGTGGTACGGCGGACTTGCAACAGTGGCACGCGAAAACTTAGCAAAAAATTTGAAAAAATTAAAAAAATAATTATAAATAATGCATTTTTTAAGAATGTAATTGAAATGAGATTGACCCAGACAAAAACAAACTTAAATTTTTTTAAAAATAAACTTAATTGAGATTTGGTACAAATTTTCTGTGTATAGAATGCACCTGCATTGTTGTCAGCTCTCTAAAGTTTTTTTTAACTCTCGACATTTTGAAATTTAAGGGAGTGTATTTTAAAATATCTGGAAGACAACACTGCACTGGTCAGTGAGTATTTGCTATTCTAGAATGAAGACAGGGTATATGATTTATCTTTCTTACCTGTTCTTACCTTCTTATTAATGAATATTAAAATAATTTAATTTTATATTACAAAGAGAGGATTGCATTTTTTCTACCCTAGTTGGTCAAATACCTTCCTTTGTGGACAGACTTTTGCTTTTTTTTGTCTTCGTTTGGAAGAAAAAAATTAACATATTTCATATTAATACAGGGACTATCTACCAAAGGTAATATTGGTGCCAGCTGTGATAGATATAAAAATTTAATATATATTTTTGCACGATTCTTTCAGTGCTAGGTTTGATGATTTTCAAGAATATAAAAAATAAATGCAGATCTTCTCTCAAATCCTTTTTCAGTTTTTCTGCAAAATGTTAATTGTTACCCACTTGAAATCAAAATTGAATTTATTGTATAAGGCACCATATTACACTGAAAAGCAAATAAAAGGAATTCTATTAAATTTTGGAAATTTGTACTAACAAGCAATATTTTAAAGTTACACGATTTGGCTGTCAAATATTGTTGTAGATGTGAATCAACATATGTTTGTGAACAAATGTTTCCTATTATGAACATAAAAAAATAAAAATATCGTTAAAAATTAAGTTAACAGATTAGCAATAATATTTAACTTTGTACTTTGGTCTCATTTATTATATTATTTTTAAATCGCCACTACTTAGATTTGTACTTATCCGAACATGTTGAAAATGACCAAATTCAGTCAAGACAAATATTTTTGTTTTTTATTTTATTGAATAGAGCTATCTTTTGACTTTACGAAACATGTTTTGTTTTGTTTCTACACTACCTAGAGGTCACGTTACAATCAATTTTATAAAGTTAGAAAAACCGGAAGTGGGTTTTTGATCTACCAGAAGTAGACATTTAAATTGCTCAAAATCCATCATGGCGAGTCTGATAACTCAAAATATTACGAATGTATTTCTATAAAACTTTTTAAACCTGATATTTATATTATTTTTTAGAGAATGTACTAAAATATTTCTTATTGTATGAATACTTTTTGAGTTATGGCTTGTTGTTTAAATAATGGTCTCATAAAAAACGTAACATTTCTTATAATGTTTACTCAATCAGTTCTAAAATTTTCAAATTTTAATAAAAAATTAAAATTTTAGTACATATTTTTGATAAATGCATCTAATTTGTTTTAGTAATACTTTTACTAATATATGTTTATTACTTTTTTCTCTAACTGCTTTGAAGTGTTTCAAAAATATTACTAAAATTTCACTTATAATTGGGATTTTTGTAACATTCAGGTAATTTATTTTAAATTTTGATAATTAAATAGTAATATTTATTGGTATTGAATCATAAAAGAGTATTTATAATGTTTTAGTATACTATTTTGTTAAAAAGTACTCCGAACGTGTTCGGATACCTTAAAAATTGGCTTTTTGCGTAAAAGTTGCATACTAATCCTATAAGTAACATATTTTCACATTTTCCCTTGCTCAAAAAGTTGGAAGTGGAACTCTTAATTATTTTTCATCTAAATGTGACACTCCTCCTAAAAAGGTTGGTCACCCCTGGTTTATAGGATGAAGTACGTTACTTAAGAATTTTTGAATATATACACACACACACACACACACACACATATATATATATATATATATATATATATGTGTGTGTGTGTGTGTGTGTGTGTGTGTGTGCAATTGGGGTCAGTCACTTTCACATGCATGAATTTAAAAATTGCGAATTGTCAGTTATTAAAATTGTACCAAATACTAAACACAGATTATGGTGGGAAAATCGCTTTATCGGGAGTTTTAATACAATATATCCATATGGTCTTAGTGTTATATACTTTGCTAAAAACACACTCCAAATTATGTTGCAGAGTAATAATAAGGAATTTTTTTTATACTGCTCCCAATTCAGATAAGAATTCTAAAAGAAACTCCAGAAGCAAAAGAACTAAAAGGAAAAACAGAGATAAGAAATATTTAATTGATAATATTAAAGTTATTTTATATGATTTTGAAATAAACTTTAATATCAAGCAAATCAAATACTTCATGTTTGGTTTTAATAAAAAGGAAATTGTAATGTTGGATGAAATCTTAAATGATGAGCGCTTTAATGTGTGTCATGCAGTTCCCATCATTAAAGACATTAATAATTTTTAGTTAATAAATTCAATATAAATATTGATAAGTTTAATAAACCTACTACAGAATGCTGCACTTTATTATTCATGAATAAAACATTTGATAAAGTTAATTTTTCTAATGTAATTAATAGACATTTGTCCCTTTTTCCTGTTAGGAATGTAATTGTTAAAAAAGCTTTTAAATATAATAAAACGATGGGCAGATTTATCTTTAACTGTAATAATAGATCACCTTCTCTTGACATAGATGACAGTAAATGTAAGAACTATCATGAATTTATTTATAGCTATCATAGACATGTAGTCACAGGCAATTTAAATATAATCAAGGACAGAATTTTAAAAGCTATCATGAGTAAAGGCACTAGTTTTAGATTAACAATTTCTAACAACAATAATACTGTTCAAAACAAATTAATAATGATATAAATAATTTTATTACTAAATCAGCAGTTAAATATGGTTTAATTTTAGAGGCGTTTGATGAATTTAAGTACAATATTTTAAAAGACTCGATGAAATTTAACTATCATTCTAAATCAGTACTTACTTATAAAGATATAAAAAAGAAGATTTGTGATTTACAAAAGAATTTTGTCATTGCTTACATAGACAAAGTGCCTGGTAATTATTCTATAATTTGTAAATATTTTTATAATAATATGATTAATGAACACTTTTTAAACAATGAATCTTTTAAAAGATTGGACTTGTCAGATAAAGAAATTAATAATCGAATTATTGCTTTTATAGAAAATTGGATGTTTCCATTCATAAGATTAAGTTTCCATATATATTTTTAACACCTAAATTCCATAAAAATCCTGTTAAACTTAGAACAGTAACAAATGGTTTTAAAACTTATATCACTACTGCAGGTAAAATGCCGCATAATATTATACAAAACTTCATCAATGAGCAATGTAATAAAGCTATAATTAAAAATAGTAATCATATTATAGATTTTTAAAAATAAAAATATTTATTCAGTTCACATAGCTATGACTTTGAAGATCTTTTTAATTCCATTAATATCAATGATATAATTAGGGTAATTTTAGATAATCATAGTAATTTTAAACTTAATATTAACTTACAAAAATTTAGAACTCTAATATAGTCTTAAAAGAAAATTGCATTAATTTTAATGGTTCTGTGTACAAACAAATCAAAGGTTTGCCTCAAGGTGGCCCTGCTAGCAATAGTTTAGCGAATTTATATTTACACTTTTACGAAAATAATTATATTATTAATAATGATTATTATATATTTAGATACATAGATGACCTAATTATTTTTGGTAAAAATAATAATTTTAACCCCAATTTTACTTTTTATTCGAATTATTTAATGCTAATTAAAATTAATAGTAATCCAGTTAAAACTAATTACTTGGATGTATCATTGTGTATTAAGGACTATAAATTACATAGCAACTTTTATGATAAAAGAGATGATTTTAATTTTAACATTCTTAAAGTGCCTTACTGGAATTCCAACATATCCATATCTATATATAGAAATATTATTTTCAATTATATTTATCGTAATAACGCGTATTAGTTAGTGATAAATTTAATATATATTTAAATTTTAATAAATTTATTAAACACTGCATGGAACACGGATACCCTCCTAAATTTATAAAAAGTTACCTAACAGTTAAATAAAAATATGTTATTAGTCGTACAGTTTATCGATAGATGGCGCCTCAAGCTAAGTAAATTAACAATATTATATTTCATTTAAAATTATTGTATATGTCTGGGTGGTACTTTTATTTTCTATAAATTTTAAAACAAAATATAAAGTTTTAAAATGTGTATATATATAGTATTGATGTTATTTTATCAAAATTTAAAAATTTTATGCGTTACTGTAATTGTCCATAGCCCGGGAATATGCTTTGTAGTACTCACGTGGTAAGACTTTATCTAATAGTTTTAACTTTGATTTTAAAATATTTTAGTAACTATACCAGGCTATAATATTATCGTTTTGCATTAATACATTTATGTTTTATTTATAATAATAGTTAAACTTCTCTAGAAATTTCTTGCTTTCCCTATGGCCCAGAGTATTGGCAAATTCAGGTGAAGGTTGGCTGGCCGAAAAACTTTGTTTAAACCTGCAATCCTGGTTCCTAAGGCCATGAGTTTGCTCTAGAATTTCTGTGGCTAAATCTATTCTATCATGACTATTGTTATCTTAGGTATCTAACTAATTTTTGTATATTTTTGTTCTATATATATATATTCTATAGAATACCTATGGGATTTTCTATAGCGTAGGATTCGTCAACACAATTTAACTAGCAAGGATATGCTGAAGAGTATTAAGGACGAATGAGAGAAGATGAGCTCTGAAGAAACCCCTTGATGTTAATTCAATGCGAGACGACTTCATAAGCTTTTCAAAAAACGGGGTAATCCAATCAGCTATTAAATAGCTCATTATCCTTTTTAAATTATTTGTATAGTTACTACTAAAATAGTGAACGCAGACTTTTTCTACTTGATTTTTTTTTCGGTATCGCTACAAACCTGTCTTTATTTTAAAAACTATGAAATCACACCAAGTTTGCTTTTGTTATTCTCAATACTTAGAATAAAACAAAAATAAAATATAATTTTTTAACAAAATAAAAAATTCAATACATGGAGTTTTTTATACTGCTGATCGTTCATTTTATGTTAACTTTTTTCATTGTGAAACGTGCATAAAACTTTTCAAAAATTCTTAATTTTTATTTTGAAACCTTTAAAAAAATTACTACACATCTCTCTCTCTCTCTCTCTAAAAGCTAATTCCATACACAGTTTTATAAGACATACATCCCTACTTCAATTATGGAATAAGCCTTATTATTTTGAATGATAGTATATGATCCAAAATTGACACGGAGAAATATCAGTTTAAAGTTTTCATTTCATAAATAGCATGATGTAATATTCATAGAATAGTCTGAAACTTTAATGAAATGTTAATTAACTTATACTTAAAGCTTCATACCATAAGAAAAAGCAAAAATGTGGAATTTTCAAACAATATGCTAGAAGAAAGCAAATAAATGACCTATATTTTATAAAATTTTACCTTAATAATTATAAAAAAATAAATACACGCACCTCAGAGCTAATTCCATGCTCAGTTTTACAACTTAAACAATGCAAAACATATAGAAAATATATTTATGCCTCTATTTTCATTATTTTAAAAGCCCTCGCATGTTAAATATTGTACACAAAAGAAAGGAAAAATCCAACGAACCCTCGAAATGTGAAACTTTTATCATTATAACAAACAATTTATAGATAAAATGTATCAAAATCGAAGCATATCATTTGTGCATTTGTTTAAATAAATATCTTAATAATAATTTTGGTGAATTTCATACATGGGAGATATATATCACGGAAAACAAATACATAAAAATGGGAGGGTTTTGCTATTCTAGCAAATTAAATTTTTAATTATCAGAGTTATCAAAATGAGATTTAGCATTTGTGCTTTAGGAATCCCTTTAAAAGTTTTAATTTAATTCATAATAATATCTTAAAAACCACATACCTTTTAAATCTTGACCAAATCCTTTTGCGCTTCAAAGAACAATACATACATAAACTAGCAAAAAATTTGCATGAAATGCCCATTTCTTTCTCGAAATAATTTGTTACTGCATATTATTTGTAACTGCAGTTTTGTTCAGTCAGCTGCCCTGCATCCAAAATTGTTCCATAAATTAGTAAAAAATGCAGGTAAAGCTTTACAATTTTGCAAGCATGTTTATAATGATTCAAAGTATCAAGTGTGACAATAAAACAATTTCAAAACTTTGAGGATTTTTGGGGTACCATGTCTCTTTAATGTCAATTTAGATTCATGAGAAGTAATCCGTATGTAAATAGCGCTCCAAATGCTGATAATAGGAAACTCTTCTTGAAATGTACCATTCCACAAGCAGACATGAAAATGATATCTTTCTTCTCCAATATTTTGTCAGTCAGCTTGTCAAATTTATGTTTATCAATTAATGACCCAGTAGTTGCTTTTACTTTAACATCATTTCTGGAATTCGAGAATTGCAAATTGTCAAAGAAATTATGACAACAAACCCAGTGAAAGCGCTGCCACTCATGTCGAATGCATAATATGGAGAGAGATTCTCTTGTAAGCTAATAGACAAAGCGCTGTACAAGTGAAAGAAACTGTTCAACAAGATAACAAATAATGGTGTCGAGAAAACTTTAGTTAGCAGCCTTATTTTTTCCTCGATTCTGTAATATTCGTTTGTAATTTCTGTTCTTTTTACAATGTAATGGAATCAATGTTTTTCAAGTCTTTGTAAAATTGACGAAGAAAAAATCCACATCGATGAGTTAAAAGAAGCATGGATAAAGCAAAAATGTACGCATATGTCATGCATACCGAGAAATATACATAAGCACCTATAAAATTTATGATTATTTTTTTTTGTATCTTCAAGGAGATATATAAGTGTAAAAAATTATGTCGCATCCTCTTCATCATGCGCAGGGTAAGAAACATAGCAGATAGAAGAATGGGTAAAATGAAGTTATTTAAAAGAATTAATATCTTTAAACATGTGTAATTTTTATTTAAGTAGTTTCATGATAGATTGGGATTAGAATTCAGGAAAAATATAAGAGTTCTGAAGTTCTTCCTTTGAGATAACATAGTGTAGTGCAAGGCAATGACAAGACATTGATAAACATATAAGCAAAGCCTTGTTTTAAATCATGTACATAGTAGGCTGATGTGACACCTGCTAGAAACAAATATATACAAAAAAGATGAAGCGCAGCAGTGAAATAGTACGAATAATATTTGAAAAGATCTTCAACAGTTCGACTGTATTCTTTGCCACGGAGTGAAAATATAATCCCCATTGGAACATTTATCGAGGTGATTTTGATTGCCTTTTTGGATGCATGACAGCTACTCAAATAAAAGGTTATTGTTTTTTTTTTTTACTTTCGATCAGTCATACTTTTTTGTAATAAAATTTTATATCATAATCATACCTAAGGGATTGCAGATGATCGTTTAACAAAACACCTTTAAAATTCTTCGTAAATAACTAATTATTTTTCGAAGAGCTAGCTAATTATTGATTGAAACAGTTTTTGTAATGGGACATCGAATTATTTCCCCTTAGTTAAAGAAATTGTCTATATTTTAGGATCTTATAACCTGTAGTTGATAGTTCTTCTGTCGTGGAGATCAAAAATTAAAAAAATAATGTAGTACACCGTAATATTTCCCACAAGGGATGCTTCATTTTTTGGTAAAAATGAAAAACTAATTACCAAGTATAAAAGAAAGAATTATATCGATGGAAGTCAAGTTATTAAAATAAAGAAAATTATCCATCAATTTATCTCACGTGAGGTAATTTGTTAAAAGTCTTAAACGTAGGTGTCAAATTATTGTTGGGAAAATTACAACAATTACAATATTTTCTATAAAGAGCCTTGTAAAGTTTCCTTAATGGAGAAATTAAATTCAATGTTGTAATACAATGAGTTCGAAATTTACTTACTATTTACATACGAATACGTACGAAAATTTACATATTATTTTCAAAGACCCGGATTTTGGTGGTTCGAGGGTGTAAGAGGATTCGAGGAAGAAGCAGACATTGTCTTAAAAACAGCTACTTGAATTCTATACTTTACACTTTATGAAAATTACAGTTTTAGAGCTTAATATTTGGAGCAATACCAAACCGAATATGTAAAGTTTTTGAAATTCACTTATATGGGGTTGAAGCTCCTTGCTATGATCCTTCTCGAAGCCCGATAGCTTGGTCAGCTCCAAGGTTTTTTGCCTCCACAAATCCTGGTGAATTCTGCGTCCTCTTTTTTCTCAAGGCTTGCGTCCACTTAGTCGCTGTTCACCTTTTCTAATACTTTGATTTTATACTTAACGATCCAGGATTAACCATTATCCTCATGCACTCAACAACAGTCATTTAAAAAGAAGTTACATTTGCATGAAATCAAATCATCTCAGTTTTTATGTTAAAATCACATTTAAAAGTAGTTTCACCATGAGTATTAGTTGAAGAATTCGAATATCTAGTAACTGTTACACTTTTACGTTTTCAATACCTTTATATAGACTGCTAAATGTATACATTAGTACAAAGCATCTTTCCCTTCTGCACACATGATCTCTTGAACATATTTTAGTATTGACACCACTAGATTCTAGCACATATATTTTTGACTTCATCGTTTTTAAACCGCATTTATATTCCCTGTTGAGTGAACTTCTAAAAGTTTTGTACACGCCTTGGTGTTTTAATTTTAATGTCATGTCATACATAATCTTAATCTTGTAATCTTGGGGGTTAAATGAATGGACACATCATTACAAAATTAAACAACTTTATTTAATCTATTACATTTGTACTTTATTATTTGGTTAATTTGAAATTTAATTAAATCAAATTTAATTTCAATTTGATCTTTTGTTAAAAATATTGTCCCATCCATATTGTAAAATAATCTATCTATGTATATAGAGTTCTTGCGTGAGTATGCTACTTGAAATGGTTGGAACTTATACACGCAAACGGTACAACTTATTTGTCAAGACAGAAACATTTTGAAAAATGCATTTCCTTTAAAAAAAGCCTTTACATATGTATATATAGCCAGATAAATATAGATATATATTAAAGAAAATCTTTAATTTTCAGAAAACGCTACAAAAAATGTCTCGTAACGAAGTCCATTTCGTATGCAGCTATTAAAAAAAGATATAAACTTTATTCGACATTGATAGAAACATCAAAAATTTGAAATTCAGATCATTTCCCCCTCTTTTTCAAACAGCATATTTTAGACGAGCATTTTATTTTTCCTGAGAATAATGTTCTGTGATATAAAAACGAATTTCTCACTATGTAGCAAGAATACATAAATATTTATCTTTTTTGACTATTACTATTGTAACATCATACTAATTTAGCATTATTAGCATTATTGATAGTTTTGAGTGAAGATTTTGTTATGACTAATGATAGAAAAATTCAATCGATACTATTCAAAACATTTACATTGCAATATTTACAAAAAAATTATCATAATGCAAATTACCCTAAATGAAACTTTCAAATAAATTCGAACGAAAAGAAAAGCTTATTTTTCTAAAATGGTTTGCATCAATGTTTATTTTGAATTCGAATTTAAAAGTCGTACCACTTATTAGAGTGAAAACATTAGCAATAGACGGTCAAATATCTGCTCAAAGGTTTCAGCAATTATAAACATATCAAAAATTTCTATAATTACAGAAAAACTTTGAATTAAGATAACTCTAATAAGGATACTTGTATCTTAGAAACAAGAATGTACAAGTCAAATTTCACACTGGATTCATCATCCAAAAACGTTCCTCTTTGGATAGTTCTTTCCCTCAATCAAAAAGGTTACAAAAAAAGGACTTCAACTTTAATGAAACTATATTCGTACTGTTACATAATAGCAATTCACTTATTCGCCATATACTTATTTTTAGCATTTGTTAGACCAATCCTTGTAGCCGAAGACATCAAATTACTTTTGGGAATTTTGCTAAACATTGTTTCATCTCTCATATTACATTATTCAATGCTGTACCAAAAGAAACACTTTGGAATTCTTATATGTTTCGTCAAAGCACATCTCAGTCTATCATGGGATGACTCAGGAAGAAATTACAAGCATTTGGTGAATTTGATTCTCTTAATTATTTGTATTTTACCTTTTTTGTTTGCTACAATAGTTATTTTGCAGACTTCCGCTGAAGAATTTGGTTATCCTGTGTTCAGCTTTGGATATCCAATTCATGATGAGTCCTGCAGAATAATTTTGCTGTTTGTCGGTGAATTCATATATTATTCTGTAAATTTGCAGAATCCTCTGTTGTTTACTGCATCTCTTTGCGTTTTAATTCAGCATTATGGATGGCTTTTACTTCAATTAATTGATAATTTGAAGAAGGGGGATTTGAATACAATTTCTGCAAAATCCGTAAAAATAGTAAAGTATTATAACAAAGTCGAAAAAAAGATATATCTTTTAAAAAATGCAATTTCAAAATGTTTATTTGTTATGTTGTTGAATAGTTTTTTCAATTTGTATGTCTGTTTATCTACTGCTTTCCAGTTTAAACTTCCATTACATTTAATCCTGCTTCTAGTTAGTACTGCTTCCACAGGAAGCATTGTAATATTTTCTCTAACATATTTTAGTTCGAAAATTCCGAAATACATGCTAAAAATCAAGAAAACGATTGCATCGCTGATTGACAACTTTCAGTTCTGTAACTCTTACCAAAAAAAGGAAACGATTGTCTTTCGCAGAATGGAGAAAAAAGAAATTATTTACTTGTCAGCCGGTGGTATATTCCACCTTAAGATGAGTTTTTTGTTTACCGCCATTGGTACAATTTTCACTTACGGGATTGTTATTAAAAATTTAGAGTGAGTTTTTAGTTTATAAAAAATTAAACTATTTACTTCAAGGTCATGTCTTTGTAGAAATTGTTATATTATTGAGAAATTGTTGTTTTGATTTGTTAAACATTTGTGTTATAATTCATCTTGCTGACAAATTTTAATGAATTTTTATAACAAACATGATTATTCAACATTATTAAAAATTCCTTTTAAATACTTCTCTTGTATATCCCTGATGTAAATTGTTTAGTTTTAATAACCTCTTAATTCTTTATTTACACTTCATTTTGTGTATTGACTCATAGAACTTTATCCCTGCTCAATATGTTTTGCAATTGAAAGCGGTTTTACTATTTGTATTGTTATTAAATCTTTTTCAACAAAAGTTGTATTTCTTAGAATTCTGAAGAAAGCTGTAGTTTAATAGTCATCTAATGGAATATTTAACATTAAAATGTTTTAATTGCCTTTGTTTGGAATCAGAGTGTGATGTAACTTACAATTAAATCAAAAACACACTTTAAAATGAGTTTTTTTTTAAAATATTTTCATCCAATGTTAAGAGTTGCTTTCGCATATGGATTGATTTCAGAAAATTTAAAATGATTTGGATGTGTCATGTGTGTTGATGTGTGTAATTTAAGATTATTTTGCAATATGAAAAAACTTTGTTTCTCAGCAATTTCTTTTTTCAGAACGGGTTACTTCTTACAAGATCTTTTCTTGTTGAGAAGTTCTAAACAATTATAATACAAACATTCTAACTAACAATATAGCATGAAATTTTTTTTTGCCGTTCTTAAATCACACTTCAAATTTTTTGCTTTTTGTCACAATATGAGAGTAATATTGATTTAAATTGTTCTGTATTTCCTGTAAATAAGTAGTTAATGGGAACGTTAAAATTTGAATACTCGGAAATTTAACGGAGAATTTATGGTTTTTTACTTGCATTTATTGAAATTTGTTTTGAAGTATAAGGTATTATTACGAATAAAAAAACATGAATTATTCAATAAATGAAATATTTATCTTTTGTTTGAAATAAATATAAATATCTTAAATGTAGTTAACATTTGTTTCTCCCCAGGATCTTGCCTAACTCTTAGATAAAAAATATTGTCGATTTATTTTTCCACTTTTCTTGACTTTAATAAATTGAATTAATATATTTATAAAATGTGCTAGAGCATACAATTAGGACTTGAAAGAAGTTCATTTACATTACGAATTTACTATCTTAGATGTTAAAATATTATTAATGTATTCATGAGAAATTCATGGGTTTTTTTTAAAAAAAAGGGCCTTACATTTTATTTTGTGTTTAAAAAGAAGTTGAGAGTATTCCAACTATATGACTTTATTTTTATTTAACGTCGCACTCTGAAGAAATGTGAAGACTATTGGCAACGGACCTCGTAATCTTGAACCTCCCTTAAGTGACGAGAAAAAGCAATTTGAGAATATTCTAAAATTATGTGAGTATCTTTGCAGCAAGCACTTAAATTTATTTCGCAAGAAATAACGTAATATATTTTACTATAATTCATTATGATTAGTTAGATTCTTGATTCACTTAGTATTGCAGAGTGATATACTACTGAAACAGTCCTAATTGAATTAACATAAAATTCAAATAATCCTAAGGAAAAATTAAAAAATTTTCTATTAAAAAATGTAACATAAAAATATGAAGGTATTTAAAATTAATGTAGCATCAGATATAATTACAATATATACAATTATGTATTCTAAGGTCTAATAACAGCATACAGTTATGTTATTATACCTTACTATAAATTATACACACTGCTGAAATTCTTATAAAATCAATGTCACAACGCATTATCGATAAATTATTAATATTTATGATTTGTAAAAATTGTAGTTTTTTTTCTTGAATGCCTCTGTGTTACTTATTTTTTGTGCATTCTTCTCGAAAATGTAACAAACATTACTAAAATATAAGCATTTTGCCTTCAGTTGTAGCTGGTCTATTTTATTAATGGATGTATTGTCGAGTAAATAAAAAAAATTATTAGCTCACTAAAAGGACTGAATTTATTTTCATGTTTCAAATGAAAGAAAAAATAATACAGAGAGTTTGAGTAATTTGTTCCTTTTCTAAAGAAAGAAATGTAATTTTACATAAAATTCGAAGTTTTTTTTATTTCCAACAAATAAGCATGTGGTGTCATCTAGTATCCAAAATCAAAAGCTATTGGAGTTTTTGTTTCCTTGTGTTTAGAGAAAATCATTAAAAATAAATATTTGTAATATGAATTTTTCAAAATGCCCACACATGAATTTTTAAATTACTATTTTTTCTGAGTAAACATACTTAAATGAATTAACTTACACTGAAATTCTGTTTTTATTGCAAAATTCTTCATTATTCCTTACTTCCCCTTGCTGCTTACTTTGAGAAAAGAAAGATTACTAGAGAAAACAATAATGCTGTAATAGTCAAAATGACATTTTAGTAATAGTGATGTGATGTTATAGTTATAAATAATAACAGTGACTTTATGTCTTATGCGTGAATAATATAGTTCTTTCTACAGCAATTCAGAGATTTCTTTGGTGCATAGATATTGTTTATTTCATTTATAAAATTAATTGAAAACTAAAAATAATTACTTTCCTATTAGTTTTTTCTTAATGTGTCTTCTTTTTTACTTTCAGTTTTTGTTATTTTTAAAGCATAGATTAAAATATAAGGAATTTTTATCAATGTTATATCACAGACATGTAGAAATACAGATTTTAGTTTTTCTCTCTATCTTCCTTATTGATTTCTGTGAATTCTTAGATGTATTCCAACAAATGAGTGAAATCATGTGCATCTTGTGAATATTTATCGATCTTTTACATCTGTTTGAAAAACTGTTCTTGGAATAAAAAGTAATCTCCAAGAAAAAAATATATTAGTGAATTCCTCGCTTTTTGGTATCGAATAAATCGAATTAGAGTCATGATATTTTTTCAAAACACAATATTTGCTTATCAATCCGAACCCACTTGAAATGAAGAGGTTTAAGAAAAGAGGAAGTATGGATAAAGGATAACGTGCACCCTTATCCCCTGTTGTAACCCAACATGCTTTATAGAAAGACCAACCTTGGCCTTTAAGGTAACCATATCTTTCTCCAATCGGGCATGAATGGACCATCATTGAATGGCAATGTCAACGTCATCCACAACCAGAATTAAGCAACCCTATACTGACCGATCAAGAGCAACAGGCATGCTATTCCATCCCACATACTGATATCCGGTACCAGTACGACACATGGCATGCACGTTTGCATCCTTACATTTAAAATTCTAGCGGTTACACCGGTCTTTAATATACCATCATTTCACATTTAAAATGGCTCATCTTACGATTACAGTAACTCGTGATCTTGAAATTTTAATCAATGAAATATATGGAAAAAAGTCCACAAAAAGACAAGTACACAAAAAGTCCTGTATGGAAGCTACAAAAGTTTGAGGTATTTGCATCAATTAGTTACCGTAGAATCCAGCGTATTACGTGCGCACTTTTAACACAAAAAATAGGAAAAAATTTTCTGGTGCGCGTGATGCACCGGATATGAAAAGGAGATCTTAAAAATAATAATAATAAAAAAAAAGATGAGCATAGAAAAAAAATTAGACTCATACGCAGATCGAAATATTGTTTCTTTAAATGAAATGACATTCTTTATGAATTTTAAGGGTTGTGTTGTTAAGAAATGTACTATTTTTTCTAAAACTTGTGGAATATTACCTCAAACAAATGACTTCAAAACACATGAGCATTGCGCAAGTACATTTCAGGTTTCTTCGCAAAACAGAAGATGCGCGATATACAGCGATTATACGTAAAATTAAAAATTTCAGCTACCAAGTATAGGGGTGCTTTATATGGCGGTGCGAGTTATATGCCGGATTTTACGGTAATTAAGAAAAGTAACAAAGGAAAGTAACAATTGATTAGTCAGTCGTTTGTCCAAATAACTGAGGATATCTGGCGTATTTGCAAAAAGCAGCCTGTGTGTGTTATCTTCAACTGTCTTTTTCTAAAATTCTTTGTTGACCTAATGTATATCATGGACGAAATGTACTGACTGCAATTCCATCTTGTACAATACAAATTCTTTTCATTAAAAAATTTAATTATATATTTTGGCTTACTTTATAGGTTATTTTGTTTAATCCTTATGGCAGAGAATAAAAAAATTAATCCGCATTATGTAATTCTACTGTGTACTAAATCCAAAACATTTATTATATTTTCTATTTGAGCTCTAGCTTGGAAAACGAATCTTTATCAGAAAAACACAATATCATAGCGGACTCATAAAAGCATACATTTGATAGTACTCGATATAATACGTACCGCCTAAAAACTAGAGTTGGGAGCATCTTAAGACTATTAACAAAAGAGGAAAATATGGTAACAGAAATTAAAACTTGTAAAACGCTCTGCACATGTGAGCGTGTGCGTTTTTATTAAATAGTTTATAAGAAGAACAATACCATTTGTTATTTGGAGGGTGAGAGAAGCAATTATAGGATGTTGAGCAGTTTGGAAGACCCTTTTTAGTAGCAGCAATTTTCTATGTTAATAACCGCAACTAAAAAGTTAATTTTACATTTAATGATTGAAATTGAATTTAATAACTTAATATATGAACATGTAATATACATGCAATCTGGAGACATGCTTTGTCATTATAATATCCAATAAATCAGTGCTCCCTAACGTTTTTATCACCGCGGAACGGTTAACGTTTGATAATTTTATTGCTTCCCACTCTTTGTGGATGGAGGGATATTGACTGTTTATATTTTTTATATCACAATATTTTACGCATGCGTGGTATTGGTGTGGCTCTAAGTGATGCTCCACAACCCCGGTTAACCTCTGAACCATGGAAAGTCGCAATAACCAGAGACAAATACACTACAATAAATCAAATAGAAATAATTTAATATTCTTTGAGGTTCCGGGACTATTTGATCCACGGACCGATACCGTTCTGCAGCCAAATGGTTGGTGACCTCCACCAAAAAACACAATATTAAGTTAGAATTAGAAGAAATAACTTATTTTGAAGTATTTTTTTTACAAAAAAAAAAATGCTTTAAATTGCACAGAATACAAAAACTAACTTCCCATTTTTTTGATCACACACCGATTAGCTTTATGAATCATTTTTAAAGTTCATAATCAGTAATCCATATGTAAATAAAGTTCCAAAAGCTGACAAAAGAAAGCTCTTCTTAAAGTAAACGATGTCACCAGCTGATAAATAAATTGCATTTTTCTCGACAATTCTTTTAAGAAGAGGCACTGTTTTGCCATAATCGAATTCATACAACACGTACTTATCTATCAAAGCTCTCGCTGTCATTTTTGTTCTCAGTATGTAATCTGGAATCTTGGAACAGCAAATTGTCAGAGAAAATATCGCAATTACACCTGTGAAGCCATTACTGCATATTTCAAGTATTACAAAAGGAATAATTTCTTCCTTCAAGCAAGTAGACAGAACAGTGAATAGATTACAGAAACAAATTAACAAGATAATAAACAGGGAAGTGGATAAAGAATCTTTTAAAAGATAGATGTTCTTCTCCAGGCAGATATAATCATTTACAAACATTCTTAATTGTGTTGGTTCAGTAGCTAAATTCATTTTTCTTATGCCATTATTTATGTAGAGGATTAGAAGTCCATAATGATGTACAAGAGTGCATACTGACAAAGCAAAGAGACAGGGATATTCCAAATACACAGTAAAATACATATATTCACCTATAATCATCAATATGATTTTCTGCTTCTTATTTTGAAGTGCAAATTGCAGAGACCAAAAATAATCTTCCATATTTTCATCCAATCTAGTTAAGTATATATTAATGCCAACAACATTGGTAGAATGCAAATGAAAATTGTAATTCCCAGAAGAAGGATTCTTTTTCTCCGTATATTTGTTTTCAAGATGTTGAAACGGGATTTCAATTCAATAAATAGAACATTTAACTTTCTTCGTTGACGATTCATTGAAAACCACAATAAGAAGAAGGAAATTTGTATGAAAAGGTAAGAAAAGCCCAGAGGTTTATTTTCCATTCGAAATATTATGATTACTCCAACTGTTAAGGTGCAAACTGTTGACAAAGGAAATGATGTTATTAGAATGCATGACAAGTATCTGAAAAAATATTTGGTAGCTTTTCTTTTTTCTGTGAAGAACAGTGATTATATAATCTAAAGCAGTACATCCATGGAAGAAATTTTCAACATAATTTTTTGCTGCATACAGAAGCTGAAAATACTTCCTCCTTTTAAATATTTTCCTGTATTTCTCATTAAAATTTAAAAAGGAAATTTTGAAACTATATTTATATCTCGATAAGTTAATTCTTTAGATTCTTTGTATTGTTATTAAAATCTTATAAGGAATTAAATTTGCTTAAAGTTTTTTATTTTTGAGAAGTATATGCAATTTAACCTTCGTGATGAACTTTGATCCTATAACAGATTTCCAGTGTGTTATTATTTTTAAGTAGTTTCTGAAAATGAAACTATCAAACATGGGATATTTCATGAAAGAAATTTTAAGCTAAATGAAGTTTCCTCTTTTTTTAAATAGAAACCTTCTGCCCTACTTAATGTTGCCAAGAAGTTCATCTGTGCACTTAAAACACGAAATTTTTATCGTTTTTTCTTAATAACGTTTCAGTTAATATGATATCCTTGTACAAAATGTATTACTGTAACTATCCAGCAATGCTAAATTATATCTACAAGCAATTTTTAAAAGAAATATGTCGAAATTTTTTCTGAGATATAACTCAGAATAAATTGAGTAAAATATTCGCTAATATTCCTTAGATTCCAAATTCGGCTATAATTAAAAAAATCATTTGATTGTTTTAACTTTTTCTTGCGTATCTATCATCTGCTTGAAACGAAAGTTTTCATCACACTGTTAACAAAGTCGTCTTCAGCTGTTAAATAAGATAAATGATAAAGAAACGTAAATATGCTTCGATAAAAATTAATCACTTAAAACCCGATTACATAAAAATATTAAAATAAAAATGTATTTCAATCAATGCAAGAACAAAGATATGGTATGAATCAATTTTATTCATTATTGATTCGAATATAGCCATTGTCATTTTTGAGATAATTTTATTTTTGACATTGCTACAATACTTAGTTTTTTCGATAATCTTAAAAATTGATTTCTACAATATCTTAAAAAATAATTAATTCCATCTATTTATATGACTGCAAAATAAACAATTTTAAAGGTATGTAAAATCAATAATTTTTATTGCTCAGTGAGTGGATGGAGGAATCGTGGAATTCAGCTGATTTAATGAGTAATTATAATGATTAATAGATTTATTGGTCTTATGTAAGTACTATAGCTGAACTGTCAAGTTTCTTAGAATATCTATTTCTTAGAATACTTTAGAATTACATGAACATTATTTTCGTAGAATATACACACTCTGACAAGTGAATTAGAAACCTTTGAGTTTTGCATTTGAATACGTGCTAGTGATGACGTATGCAAATTTTTTTTATTACGTGGGTTACACGTGTTTAGAATGCTAGTATAAGTAATGTACAAGAGGTATTTCACGGGAAAAACGACAGATCTTTCAACGTTTGAAAAAGGCATTGTTGGTGCCCGTTTAGCAATGCCCTCGATTTGGAAAAAAGCAAATCTCACTGGAATCTAAAAAGCAGCCATATAAAAGGTTTTCAAAAGTTGGAATAAGAATCCACATTCATTTTCATAAGACATAACTGCGGTTTGAGCATAGTTTTCCACGAGCGAGACCAGTGCCGTCTGCGACGAATTGTAAGGGAAATCATGGACTCTACTGAGCTTCAACTGGCACCAATCGTCAACCAAGGCTTCCTCCTAGCTTGAACTATGGGCAGAGAATCGCAGAGGACAGGAATGCATAATCGGCTGCCTGTAACAAAATCACTCATCTCTGTCTGAAACGGAAATATTTATTTACAGCGGTGTCGGGAAAGAAGACACTGGACATCTGAGGATTGGAAAATGGTACAATCACGTTACAACTTATTTTGCACTAATGAAAGACGTCGAATTTGGCGAGAGCCCCACGAAGCCACGAATCCCTCTTGCCTTACTTGCACTATGTAAGGGTCTGGTGGAAGTATGATATGGCGCATATTCTGCTGGCATGGAAGTTGTGCTCTGGTGTTTTTCAAGGGTAAAGACTCGCGAGCCATAAAATAACTAGATATACTAACAAATCAAGTGCACCCTGTGATGTTGTATTTTTACTTTGATGGTGATGGTTGCTTCATGGACGATTTTGAAAATATGCATCGTGCCAGAAGAGCTCAAAATTGGTACACTGAACATCAGTTTGACTCTCAACACCTTTCCTGGCCACCACATAGTAGGGATCACAATCCCATAGAAAATGTGTGGGATATGGTGAAAAGACGCAACCGAGAACACCCTCCTCTTCCATCCAATTTATAAGATCTAAAAATATGCATAGCCAACACTTGGACTCAAATAAACTCCAGAAGCCTGTACACTCGATACAAATCAGAGGCAATTATAATAAAATATTTATCTTGGGTTTCTAATGCATTGGACAGTTTATGCAAATTTAAGAATAGAAGATAATATAGAACTTATTTCAATTAGTTACTCAAAAATTTTGAAAACGCGATTTAAAAAAATTACCGTTAAGTTCTTTTGAAATTTATAATACATTACAAAAAAGAAAATGTAAAAATAATCAAATTGAAAGGGTATTAAAGTATCCGACTAGGTTGAAATTATGTTTCTTATATATTAGGACGATTAGAAAAATAAAAGAAATATAAATATTGAGGAAGAAGAAGGAATAACATAAAAAACTAGAGAAACCTAAGTTGTTTTTCTAATATTTACTTTATCTAACTTATAAAAATAATTTTTAAATGCATGTTTGAAAAATTAACTTGTCACGATAATTCATACACAAAAAATGGGATACATCCAAAAAAATTCAATAAAATTTAGTGACATTTTCAACACTTATGCAATAAGGTCTTTAGAGTGTAGAAAACAGCAGATTTTAAGATAATTGCATTTAATCGTATTGTGCGTATTTAATCATTTTTAACGTAATGTAATTTTGACGAAAAATGATTAACATCAAATTTGAATGCTTATAAAATATTTATTTCTTAAAATATCTTTTACTTTGGGGTTTGTGACGCTTTAGATGGATCAGTGAAATCACATTTACGTTATTTCCAATGTATTATTATTATTATTATTATTATTGTGTGTGTTTTTCGTAACATTGAAAACTTGGATAAAATTTTAGAAAAATTATATTTTTTTCAAAACAGGAGATGATACATGTTATTTATTTAATAATTATGATCCTTTAAACCTATTTGGTTCCTTAAAACAATAAAATTCTTTTGAAATTCAACTTTTGAAAAATTCGTCTCCAAATCTAGCAGGATGCATTAAATTGAAAAAATAATGTAATGAAGGTTAACCCAATTATATTTTTCACGGTATTGCACAGGAATTTGTGGAAAATATAGAATTTTTCTTTATTTTACTTTCAGTTGTTAAAACATTACGCGAAATAATGAGATTACTATTACTTTGTTTTAGCAAATATGTATTTAAAATGATGTCAATGTCTTATCACCAATTTATGCAATTGGGCTTCAAAATTGCTTCTACATGAAAGTTTAACTCCTTAAGCATCAAATGTGCACATGAAAGATATTGTATCTTGGAATATGCAAATCATTCTTATTTCAACACACGCGTGTTTTCTATAATGCCCCTGACGGTATGCATAAAGAGGATAATCATTAAGTGGATTTAATATTCCCTTACAATTTTTATTGCTTTACGCTCATTAAAATCCTTAACTAAAATTACTGAAATAAAAGTATTGGTTTAAAAAGCCAGTGTATATATAAACATAAGTTGATTGAAGTAATATTTAATGGTGAAGAGAGTATTCAAATCGAGCTATTGAGTTATTAAATACGTTGTTCTAGTATTAAAAAAAACTGAGAACATAATTTGTGTCATCGTATACTTAATACATGTCTTTATACATTATTCATGCCTATTAACGTAGCAATTGATGTTGAAAATTGCTAATCATGCTGAAATATTTTAATGGCTATTGAAGACAATTTCTAACAAAGTTATTTTAAAAATATATTGACCTAGTCTGTGATGACTATGATAATTTTTACTTACAATTTAATATTGGAGTTCATTGATTCCTACTTCATTGTTGCTTTGGAGACTTATTCTGAAAGCGGAAACAAACTGAGGTTTCTCCACGTTGATATTTTGTTTAGACGAAAACTCAGAAAGTTGAGTATTCATGTTACAGAAAATAACATAAGGTTATGTCCATTTATTTCAACTAAATGAACTTTACGTAAAAAGGTAAATGAAAAGTATTTGTTGCTTATACGGTGACAGTGAGCATCCCTTACAGAATATCATATATCTAAAAAAACATTAAAAGCAATAATACAACAAAGCTGTTGTTATCAAGAATGAAAACAATATCAATGGACATGAATTCGATAAATGTGCCGATGTGGATAATAACTATTTTGTGCTTTTCCAAAAGTAGAAACATCATAAGATATTTTTTAAAATGCTTGTCTTTTTTTCTGATAGCAGTGTTTCTTCTGTCTGTCCTTTTTGCATTTATAATTGGTGTAATATGCTTGCATCAGAGTAGCATCACGAAGCTACGGTTTGCTTACGTTTTGATAAATATTTTGTCCTTCATTCTGTGGTTTTCAATGTTTTACCAAAGAAGGAATTTACAAGTACTTGTATGTAATTCAGAATTTCCTCAAAATATGTTGACAAACAAAAAAGGCATTATTTTTACGAAGCTAGCTCTTTTCTTTGCTTGCATGATTCCAATTTTGCTGTCGACAATCTATACTTATGCGGAAAATGGAAAGAACATCCAGAATATCTTTATGGCGTTAGATTATCGCCCTAAAAACCGTTCTCCATTTTTAATTTTTATACTAGAATATATGGTTTTTACTGCATATATGGAATATCCGTGTCTTATTGCCCTCTCTATGTGTATTGTGATGCATCATTATGGAATCTTTCTTCTTCAGATAAACAATGATTTAAGAAAAAGGAATATCGTCACTTGCTCGGGAAAATTATTAAAAACTTTGATCCATTACAACTTTATTGAGAAGAAAATTCATCTTCTATCTGCTGCACTATCAGCATCATTGCTCATTATCTTATTAATTTGCTTCTGTAATCTGTTCACTATCATGTATTATTGCCTGACAAATGTAATCTACCGTTTTTTATTATATGAGTTATGCACTAACGGTTTCATAAGTCTGGTTATCGTATTTTCCGTGACCATTTGTTGTTCTGCAATTCCTGAAAACATGCTGAGAATAAAGAAGACAGCGGCAAGTTTGTTGGACGATTGCGTGTTGAGGGATCTTGAATACCTGAAATGTATGAGTGTTTTTGAAAGAATCGCAAACAAAGATATCATTTACATATCAGCTGGTGGCGTCTTAGATTTCCAGAAGAGTTTTCTTTTGTCGGCTTTGGGGACTTTGTTTACGTATGGATTACTTATTTTAAATCTAGAAAGTGTATCCTAAAATTCTTTAAAAAGTTCCGGCAAACCTTAAAATAAATACTTGAGTAGTGTTTTTAAAATGCGGCATGTTTCACTTAATGCCTAATATTACAATGTTTGAAAGTTTTTTAATAAATTGATCTTTCATGCAGTTACTATCTTTTTATGCCTCGTTATATTGTTATTAATATTTTTATAGCAAAAATTAGTCAAAGTTATATACCTATGTCATGTAAAACGAAAAGTTTTAAATTTATGTATAATTAAACCGTGAATTTCTTTAAAATAATTTTTTTCAAAAACTCTACAACAAAATATATACATTTATAATTTTAATGTTTGTGCAGTATTAAAATTATCAGTTTATTGTAAAATATCTTTCTTTTTTTCCAATATCTTCATTCTCCAATCTGTTGCTTTCAGAAACTTACTATCTATGTCTTCTGTGTCTGACTGTGACAGATACAGAACTCTGGCTGTACCTCTTTCATATCTCTCACATCCTTCAGAAAGCAGTGCCCTCCGCATAATCAGCTACCATGGGAAGACTGTAATAGAATATCTTTCGTGTGCTTTACGAATGGAAGAAAAACTAATAGTATAAAGGAGCTTTTAAGTGTTTTTGTTTTGTTTGGATTCCCCGTCTTTCTTAGAAACTTAACAAAACATTGCAATAATATTCTTGTAAAAACTCAAAAGAACCTTAAGATTCTTCAGGACACAAATATCCTGGTATCCTTTAATTTTAACCCTTTAAGTGCCGCCGGCGTGTATACACTTCCTGCTGAGCTGTTGCCTTTAGTGCCCTGGACATATATACTCATCCTTCCACAGATGGACTTTTTGTATTGTGCTGCTCTGTCCAATACTATTCCCACGGTTGTGGAATACAACAACATGATATTTACAGTGAATAAAGAGTTAAAGAATTTACTTATTTCGGAGAAGAGAAGGGAAAGGAATTTGAAAGGGTATATATTCCAGGAACTATGAAATTCATAGCTAAGCAGACTTTCTTGTTTTTTCGTTTGAGGAGTGTTCTGTTTCCTACTTTTATTTCCTGTCCTTTTCGCTTTTCGTGTGTAAAAGGAGCATTTAAACTTTTTGTATTAATGTATTGAATGTGATAATGGTTTATTTGTCCAACAAGAACAAAAGAAAAAGATATAATTTATTTTTCTATTTTATTTTAAATCTTGAGATTAATTTTTTTCTCATTTGATTATTGTTTATCCTTTTCATTTAATTTCTTTCGTTTTTAAAGTAAAACTAAACAAACTTTAAGTTGAAAAAAATGGGCCTTTTCTTTTCGTCTAATAAACCGCGTAACAACGTACGCCTGTCGAAAAAACGGTGGCACTAGAGAGTGAATTTCGTATCTTTTCCTCAGCAGATTAGGGATTAATTGTGGTCATACTGGAATTTTCGGAAATAAGAGGGCTGATTTCTTGTCTATGTCCTCAACCAAGCGGCAATTGACATATCAGTAAATATTCAGAAGTCTTTTTAAAAGAAATAAACTGAAAATTTTTTGTCACTTCTTGGAACTGTTGGTGCACTCAGTCAGCTGATTCTTTTCAGGCAAATAACATTTCCCCAACCATACCGTAAAGACTGTCTTTTGATCAGTTTCTTACAAATTCATTCCCTACTGGTCATGGTAATTTAAAGGTTTGCCTCAGTAGATTTAAAGTACCCTTCCAAACTTTGTGACTATAATGTTGGTAGTCAGTATTGTGTTGAATTAGGGTTTGCAGCCCTGGAATCCCGAAATCCCGGTGGTTTTTTAAAAAAATCCTGGGATTAAAATAACTAATCCCGGGATTTAAATTTTGTCTGAATTACATTCTGAATTATTTTTCAAACTATTGTGAGACTGGTATTACTTTTAATGTATCTTATTTACTTTTTTGTACTGTATAATTTTAATGTCAGTTTTCTTACGAGTTGAACCTTGAAGGGTTCGAGGTGGGTGTGTATGAAATATGATATGTTTTCTCTTATTTTCTTCTGTAACTTTCTGCCCATCTTGATTGGGGCCAGAAAATGAACATTTCTCTCACCCTCAGGATGTCCGGTGTCAGCTAACTTGGACAGAGGCAATTAGAAAGTTTGGAAGGTATCTAGTAGGGTTTTCAGTCCCAGGATCCCGGAATACCGAAAGCCCAAGAGAGAGAGAGAGAAGAGAGATCCCGGTGTTTTTTCTAATCCCGAAGTTCCGGGATTAAAATAACTAATACCAGGATTTAGTTTTTGTCTAAATTATATTGAAGGAAATTTTTCTCATAAAAATTTTCTAAGAATTTAATTTTTCAAAATATTATATTGTGTTTTTGAAATATATACGTAGAATTTTTTTGTGCAGGTATAAATGTTACAGGTGAAAAAATATAGGCACTGCTCACATTTCTCGTATGGGAAAACGTCGCACAGATTTAAGTGGCTCACGGCAATGCTTACACAATAATAAAATCAACATCTAAAGAATAGATATTGTCACAGTTCCTTCTTTAATTAAATACCTTTGATTAATAGCGGATCTGCTTGAAAGACTTGAGACACTTCGAATCCCATTGCATTACTAACAGCTTATGCAAATGGATCTTCAATTTCAAATGTGGTAACACCTGAAATTAACATTTTGATTCACTAACTGGATCAATTTATGTGTACAAAAACCATTAAGAGTAACGGAAAAATTAAGTAAAGTTGTCAAATAGGTATATGCACCAACTCAGTCTATTATATTCAAGACACTGTCATCAAAAATTCAAAAAAAGAAATGAATCTTTTTTTGAAAATGGAGAAAGACCTGGTGGCTATCTGAAAAGAACATTCTCCTATTTAATGACGATAATACCTACTAGTACAGAATCCGAACGTGCATTTTCATCGGCAGGACAATTTCTAACAAAAATAAGAAGACTTTTTAACGAAAAAACGCTGGAGGAGCTGTGTTTTTATAAGCTTATTTACAGAAACACAGGAATTGAAGAAATGCATAGTGTTAAATTTAATTATGTACTTTTTTATTTTTTTTTATGATGTTAATTTTTTATTTGTTTCATTAAAATAATATTAAATCATTTTTAATTATAATTTTAGTTTTATTATGTATTTTCAATTAAGTTAATATGTAAGTATTTTTAATAAATAGTCTAATCGTAATCCCGGGATTTGGATAATGTAATCCCGAAATCCCTGGATTGAAAATATGACACGAGATTGCAAACCTATGTTGAATATTTTATCCTTTTTCTGTTTAAAATTAAAGAAAAAAGAAAAATGGTTGATTTTAAGCTACATGCTGCTGAAATCAAATGACGTCCTAATTCTTTCAGCATGTTTCAAGTAACGATTCGTTAATATTATTTTGTAATTTCATTGAATTGAGTTTTTAACATTTCCATTGCTGTTATTTTATAAATTCATTGTTTTGCTTCCTAGGCCTCAAGGGTGTTAACTTTCTCTAGAGGGCTGAAAATATAAACAATACTCAAGTACATATAACTCTTTGAAATTAAAATTAAATTATTTGAATCTCTTACACATTATTTATAAAGGAATGGGGCTTCATAAAAGTGTAAAATGTTTAAAACATAGTCATAATTTTAAAAATTATAAGCATATGAAAATAAGAATTATTTCTATGTCAATTAAGTCTTACGTTTCGCATGCTGTTTTTAAACGTAGAAGCTTTAATTACTAGCAATAAGTTGATTTATAAAGTTAAAAGTATCTTTATTACACCGTAGTATTTTTAAATAAATAGAATAAAAAATTATATTTTTTAAAAAATAAAAAGATTTCATTTTCAAAATTTTTTTTTAAAAATCTCAATATTTTCCAAATATTTTGAAATAGAAAATATATATTATTCTTAAATTATAGGGCTTTTTTTAAAGAATATGATTCATTTTATAATGATATAAAGTTTTATACAACAAAGGCTACTATTTTAGAAAATAGCATGCACAACGCAAAAATTACTTAATATTTATTACAAAATTATTTCTTATTTGCATATGCTTATTATTTTTAAAATTATGATTATATTTCAAACATTTGGTACTTTTTTGAAACCGTAATTCTTTGTAAATAATGTGTACAAGATTCGAATCATTTAATTTAAATTTAAAAGAAGTATACCTGCTTGAAAATTGTTTATATTTTCACCCCTCGAGACAAAATTAATACCCCTGAGACCTCTTACGTTTATTCCCTGTCTTTTTTTTGTGACAATTGTTTAATTTTGCAGTGTATTTGTTTGTCTTTGTAACATATTTGTTTGATTTTTTTTATTTCATTTGTCCCGAAACTTTTGTTCTCTCATTTGTCTCATTTTCTTTGATTTATTTACTTCTATAAACCCCTTTTGTTACTTGTGACACACTGGAGTAATTTTATCGCTTCCCAATAGTATATACTTATACATGTGTGTGTATGTATGTGTATGCGTAGTGTTTCAAACATGGAAGGCACAAAGAGGACGATCAGCTCTCTTACTGTAAAAATAACCGATATAAACTCACAAGCTAATAACAACTTTGATTTTTATCTTCCCACTACTACTACATCTCAATTAGCAATAAACACACACACGCATATACATTTTCAATACAGTACTATTTTTCTCTTATGTCGAAAATTTCCACTGTACGGGGACGGTTGATCCATAAAGTATTGCTTAACCCTAATTCACTTGCCTAACTCAATGGCATTTTTAGAAATCATAATAGTTCTTACTTTTTGTCTATTGACTCTTTCATTATTTTCAATTTTAATAGCTCAATATCTCTGAATCTTGTAATTTCTATTTTTATCCAATTTTAGTACGATATTCTTTTGCACCATTTATTTAATTTATATTTTTGAGGTTTTGACATTTTTTCAAAATCCAATTTCAATGACTCTTAGCTTTCTCTAGGAATTCAATGACTCTAGGAATTGCAATTTGTCCCTTTTTTTATTGTACTAAATTAAAGAAATTTTATATATTCTGTATTGAAAATAAAATAATGGATTACATTTCTGCTTTAAAAATCCAAAATATATGTATAAAATCCGGAATGTTTTAAATCATTGAACTTTTTTTCAGTGTACATTAAACGATAATTCCTCCCAAAAATAAAAATATCAGGAAACGCACTAAAATAATTTGAGCACCCCTATGAAAAAAATAATCCAGTTCATTCACATTATTGTAAAAATCAGAAAACATTCATGACGAAAATATTTTATGTAACTAATCTTTCTTTGAGAATTCTCTCAAAATGGAATTATCAACATTTTAAAGGGGATATGGCCATCACTGAATATTTTCTTTTAGTTTCCATATTTTTATAAAAATATTTTCATGCATTCTATTTAAATACACATGAAACATACAATTCGAAAGAAAAATACTAGTTTTAAGCAAACTATTGTAATTTATTTAAAAAAAATTCAATATTTTAAAATTTGTACTTCTACTAAATATTTTAAATACTTTTGAACAATGCTTTTTCCTAATATTCTTGGAGGCATTTCTCACAATTCTGCGCATGTATCGGCATTCCGAGTAGTCCTTTTGTTTTTACAAATATTTTCGTGGTGAACTCTATAACAATAAAAACACAGCTATATAAATGTGGATTTTCTTAAAAAACAACTATTAACCTAAATCTTATTTCCATGCACAAATCATTAAACGTATTACATAACACGATCAGAAAAATGTTTCGAATCTTTATTTTGGGTTTACTTGTAGAAACGCCTTTGCATTTAACAGGCTCAATATTCGTGAAAGAATAAAAACCTGAGAAAAAGCTATTTAAAGTTTAAAAGGTCAGTAAAATAAATGGGAGAGCTAATATATACCATTATTTCTTATATATACTATAATTCTAGAAAAATACATCCTAAAATATAATGCATCAAAAAGTTAATAATTTAAAATTAAAGGGAATAAAAGTATTAAACAAGGAACATAATTTTTTTTAAGTCAATTCCTACTTTGTTAGAAAAACCTACGGGTAGTTGCAGATAAATCTGATTTCGTCAGAAATAAAGCAGAATAAATTTGAAATTTAAAAAATAAAATTTAATTAATGAATCAATATTTGAAAAAATTGTATTATCATCAAGTGTGTGTCCACTACATTTTTTAAAAAATGTATTTGAACTTGAGTGGATGAAAAGAAAGTATTTTATTAATAATCGAAAATTTGAAACAAGATAAATATATATATATATATATATAAAGAGAGATGAGCTAATAGTAGGATTTGAAAAATGGGTATTTACTTTTTATCGTAACCTATTGGCGACATTATATGAAACGAAGCACATGATTGCCAATTCAGCTCTTGCGACACATGCAAAACTGTGGTAGCTAACTTGGCTAGTTACCCCTTGAACGTTGGCCATTGTTGCGATAGTACGTAAGTACAAAAAAAATGTATAAGGATTAAACCAATATTTATACTATATATATATATATATATATATATATATATATAATGATGACGATGGATTTAGTAAAGATGACGAATTTAGGCGAAGATTTTAGTATCATGGCCGGTGTTGATTTTTACAGGTAGACTTGGTCGAGGGATAACTATGTCTTGAAAGAATACTGCTCCACTGTAGGCTTCATCTTTCGTTTATTGAGCATCACCAAAAAACAAGAGCAATCACATTAACACAATTTACGGAGTTTCACACACAGAAAGCAGAAGCAACACTTAGCAGCGACGCGGACACATAGTCGATAAAACAGACAAAGCACAAAGAGAGAGAGCATCCGATGGCTTCGAGATTTTTATACTGGCGGTGAAGGACGTACGAGACACTTTTGTAACGGAAGTCGTGATTGGATGCAAATGCGTGCGAGCAATTAGATTAAGATTAAGATTATAACGGTCTTGTGCCAAAGAACTAGGAAATAATTTAGCGGGGTAAAGTTAAAGAGTTAGAAGAAGTCCTTACATATATATATATATATAATCAAAATGTCTCTACAAGAGAGAGATGAATTAACATGATTAATACTTAAAAGAATTGCAATTGCAAGACAACCAGACAACAGAATTTAAAAGGATATATGAAAAATTAAAATAACATAGTTAAATATAAAAATATAAAAGAATGGATGCTACAGTATTATCAACATTGCTGACTTAGGACAGCTTGTATACAAAAAAATATTCCTTAAAAAATATCTCTATATAAAATTGGGGTTGAGCATGTTTTTTGGCCAGCCAACCTTCCCCCTTTCTGTTAATAATACCGAGCAAAACCCTATTGGAAATAATGGATAGGAAATCTAAATCCATTATCTTACACACACACACACACACAGGATTTAAAGTATTAGGGAATATAAATATATTCTGAGCATTGAGGTTATAGCTTCACCAATAGATGGCGCTACCAGCAAATATATACATCACCCCACCCCCACCTCCGGAATGGTGGGTTTGGAGGCAGAAGCGAGAGCGACGGGAAGGAGAAAGACGTGAGAGAGGTCAAGTTTCGGTCAACGTGGTGGTTGATAGGCTTAACGGGTCACGTTTTTCAGTCAACGTGGTAGTCGATAGACTTAGCGAAAATTGAGGGTGTGCTCCGTGAAATAATTCAAAGTTTGTTAATCAGTATTTAATTGGAAATAATCTAATGTTTCATTAAACAGTAATTTTATTCTAATCAGCTTGTTTCTTTGAATATCAAGATTCTGGACATAGTGACTCACCCGTAGACAACAAAAGAAAAGCCATTTGTATAAATAAAATACACCCCTATATATATATATACTCTATTACAAAATAAAACGATGCACCAAGAAAGAGTCTTCCGATTGTAATGAAATTTTGCATGCAAAGACATTTGCACTGAACTTGCAAATGATTAAAATTTGGTGCCCAAAGAATGAATAGCGGGAGCTACAGCGCATCGGAACAGCGCACTCAGCAGGTGTCTGTAAGAAACAGTCTGATGGTTACAGTTTCTGTTGCATTTCGATTTAGGATACATTTCAACGGTAGAAAAATATCTCGCTGCAGGATTCGAGCTCATTACGAGCAACAGTCAAGAGTTTGAAAGAGCTCGTATCATTGGAATGAAAGAGGCAGTTTGGGTAAATCGAAGAATCGCTCATCATTTGGGTAGAAGCGATACGACCACTAGAAAAAGCTGGTAAGAAGGGGTGGACAGTGGCAGATTTCAGCGTCATTATTAATTTTTAACAAAATTTTACTTTTTGGATTTTTTAAAAATGAACTGTTCGTCTAAATCCTGATTCTGTGCGCAGAATTATCAAATTTTTTATATAAAAATTTCTATGCGCAGAATTATCATATGTTTTATACAAAACAACCCAAAAGGTGTCAAAACTGTATATTTATTATAAAAAAAATCCTTTATGCTTTGAGTACATAATCAACACGAAAAGTAAAAGGCGCTGAAAAGTAAATAAATCTTAATTATTTAGGCAACGCGTTGATGGTGTCTGCAGAAAATACAAACGTCACGTATTCCAGTTTCGTTTGGACATACTGCCAAAAAAGTTATATTACTGGCGACATTATATATATAGTTAGAGCTATGATATTCTCTATATATATTTAAAAAAGTCATGTAATTAAAATAAAGTAATAAAAAACGATATTTTGGTCATTTTTAGGGTGATATGTCCTCTTAAGCTATAATGAACTTACACATACGACATGTAACATATGATTTGGGGACACATGATTTCTATTATGCATCGTTATACATGTAATAACAACAGAACATTATAAATATGCAGTAAACGTGACACTGCTGGTTGTAATGGTCATCTGCTCTTTTTTATTGTTTATTAACTGTAACCACAATAATTAGATAAGTCCTCCCTTTAACTTGTACCAAAACTTTTATTTAATGGTCATTTTTAAGCTATTTTTTTTAATTCCTAGAGTATATTTTGTATGTAGTCCATCTATCCAATTTCGGGGCAATCTTCTCCCATTGTTTCCTACAAGAGGCTGTTTATATGGAAAAATTATTTATCACTCCTCGTGCATTAATTTGGAACATATATTATACTAAGAGACTATATAAATAAATTCTTCTTTAAAAAACTTAAACCAAAAAAGGAAAATTAAATTAAATTTAAATATTATTTTCTATTCGTTTATTGTTCCACAGTCACTAAAGACATTAACAGCAATTATTGAAATAGTCGTTTAAATAACAAATGCATATAAATATATATCCGTCTGAAAAACTCTAGCTTCAATTGAAAAGTTAATGAAAGCAACGCTTCCTGGTGAAGAATAACAATAATGAAAAGATTGATTTTTGAATACGTGGCTCTTACATCCATAAAAAATTGATATCACGATTTTTGTCATTATATATTTCATGAAAATCTTTCATGCATTATTTATGTCTAGTATCGCCGCATTTGATTGAAAAATATTTCTTAAAAAATATTTTTCAAATCTATTAAACTACTTTAATTAAAATAATACTTTGTCGTCTTCAATTTAAATTTAAATTTCATTGATTCGGATTGTATTGTTGCCCTAGAGATTTGTTCTAAAAAGTAAACAAATTTTAAGATTTGCCTACCTAAATATTTATTTCTGTTAGATTAGACTTCGGAATGTCGGATAGCAGTATCGAAAAATAATAAATGAAATTTAAGATCATTCATCTGAATTAAGCAAACTTTAAAATTGAGAACTATAAAAGTTCAGATATATATATATATAAAAGCATTTACTGCTTTTAAAAGAACATACATCACCGAAATTTACAACACTTATTCAACAAAGCAGTTATATTCCAGAATGAAGATAAAATCAAAAGACATCGATTTAATAAATGTGCCGATGTGGATTATAAATGTTCTCTGCTTCTCAAAAAGTAGAAAAGTCATCAGATATTCATTGAAGTGCTTCTCTGGGTTTCTGATAATAGTTTTTCATTTAACAACTTTCTTAACATTTATAGCTGGTTTAATTTACTTACATCAGAATGATGTGACAAAGCTTTGGTATGCCTACTTTTCGATAAATGTTTTGTCTTTCATCGTGTGGTTTTCATTGTTTTTTCAAAGAAGAAATTTACAAATCCTGGTATGTTCTTTAGAATTTCCTGAATATATGTCAACAAATAAAATGCGAAGAAACAGCATACTTGTTACGAAGCTAGCTCTTTTCTTTGCTTGCATGGTGCCATTATCTCTGTCGATAATGTATACTTTTAGGAACAAAGGAAATAATATGGAATATTTGTTTCATGCGTTTGATTATCGGCCTCAAAACAATACAGATGGAGTCGTAATAATTTTCATATTAGAATACATGCTTTATTATACGTATATGAATTATCCTTGTTTAATCGCCATCTCTATATATGCTGTGGTGCATCTTTATGGACTTCTCCTCCTTGAGATAAACAATGATTTACAAAAAAAGAATATCGTCACTTGCCCTGGAAAAATATTAAAAATTTTGATCCATTGCAACAGTCTCGAGGATAAAATTCACCTTTTATCTGATACTTTATCAACATCGTTGTTTGTCATCTTATTACTTTGCTTCTGTAACCTGTTCACAATCATGACACATTACCTGACAAATGTAATTCCTCATTTCTTATTATATGAATTATGCACCAAAGGACTCATACATCTGCTTATCATATTTTCCTTGACCATTTGTTGTTCTGGTATTCCTAAATCTATGTTCAGAATAAAGAAAACAGCTGCAAGGTTGATGGACGACTGCGTGTTGAGGGATCTTGAAAGCAGGAAATGTATTAGTCTTCTTGAAAGAATCGCAAACAAAGATATCATTTACATATCAGCGGGTGGCGTATTAGACATCAAGAAGAGTTTTCTTGTATCATTTTTTGGGACTTTATTTACGTATGGATTGCTTATTTTAAATCTCGATAGTACTTCGCTGAGTCATTTCATTCATGTTTAAACAAAACGAAATAAATATAAAGGTATTGTTTTTAAAGTTCAAACTAAACCTCTTGTCGGAAAACATCATACAAGGCCACTGTGATGGTGTCTACGCATTATACGTTTTCTACTCCAGGTTAGCCATTAGCGGAACACATTTCACAGGTCCACGAGCAAAATGATCAGTATTTCCCAAATAAATGTTTGCAGACGTGTAGTGCTGAATCTGTCGTACCTATGGCTGCAGTTAGTTGTCGAGACAGGTCGGATGTGGTGCTCCATCTGCTTATTGGCAGTTACTACCAAATAGCATTCTTCATTCGGTGTTTCCACTTCTAGGCGACTTATACTTTAGCGTCTACTAACATTTTCTTCATCTTGGAATCTTCACTAAAGCATAGACATAATACTTTTGACAATTCCAAATTTCTCAGAGACTTCCGACTTCCATCAGAGAACGCTAACATTCTACGTGGCCGATAATTTTACCACGTAAGAAATCATCTACATATATCATCTGTATCATCATTCCTCGGTGCAACATTTTCCCGGCTCCCAGCTGCAAGATCGGCTTTCCTATGCAGATATCATTACGTCACCCATATGCACAAGTGCACCCCTAAAATATTGTAGGATCATTTCATCTGACATCTGGTCGACAAACGAGGGCCATGAGAGAAACAACAACTGTGAGCCGAATCTCACATGCAATTCGAGCTGTAGGGAGCGATCAACGCACTCAAGATAGGGAAAAGAGCAAACCCCTCGAAATATTCTTAATTTATGGACAGGAATGTACTTTTATTCCTTTATGTTGCTACTCTTTAAAATAAATTAGAATAAATTCAAAATCCTCTTCCTTCCTCCTTTTAAAATAATAAATTTTAAAAAAATTAACTCAATGTAAATTAATTGTACAAAAATTATTTAGTATATTAGTAACAAAATATTCACAGAACAAGGACATGTTGCGCTATTAGAAAACCATATATTTGTGCACAGAACATTTTATAACGCAATTACCGTAAGATACGATGTATGACGCTCACCTTCAGTTTTACAAAGAAATCTGAAATGTATGTGTGCAATGCTATTATGTTTTGAAGTCATTCATTCTAGGTATTATCCAAAGCAAAGAATAAATAGTATTCTTTTGGAACTACAACCCGTTAAGTTTGCAAGGAATACCATTTCTTTTAAATAAAGAATACTTCAATATATATAGAAGTACCGTCTGAGAGGCATAGTTGATTTGTTTCTGCCTTCTACACCTAAGGTTGCTGGTTGGACCCCTGCTTAAGTCGGTTGATTTAAAGGATGCAGAAAATCAACAGCGTCCACGTCAAAGGATTATGCGATACGCAAAACATCCCTTGAGTTCCCGTTTGGCTTGGATGCTCTGGACAAAATTAAATTCCTAAGTTCAAATCTCGCATCGGCAGAGCTCAGGAGCCTCCCTCTGGGCGGAAACTAAGTGTCCAAATTACTTGGGGCAATTGGTATCGCCTAAACAGTTCCGTACTAAAAAAGTGATACCAACTCCTGGGTAATGTACTAGGTCTGCAAAGATAGAAATATAAATCCGCAGCTCCATTTGAAAAAAAATTAATAAAAATCTATTTTTCTTTTTTTTGCCTATCTTTTTTTTTAAAAAAAATAATTAAAGCTCTCATTTTTATACTTGGCGTACAAAGTCCACCTTTAAATATGGATCTAATTTTTATTGTTAAAAGTGCGCATTTTACTTTAATTTTAAGGTACTTAGATATCGGGTAAAGTTGTAAATACCATGTAGTTCATTTGTTTGAATGTTTAGATAAAGTCTATTTGCAAAAAGTAAGTATGGATGAAAAATTTTCTAGTGGATTAACTCAATTGTTTTTGGTTTTAACCTTTCAAGACGTTAAGTACAGGGAGAGTACAAATGATGATCGTTATTTTGAAAAATTTACTATCGAAATTACTGCATATATTACAATAAGCTATACATATATGAATGTAAAAAGAAATGTACCAAGTATTTTTTCGGTTACAAATATTTGATGTGTGACCCTTTTTTACACTGGTATGCCCAAAACTCAATCCATTTCGTTCCATATATTTTGTAATCCCTCTATCAATGGTTTGTAATGGTTCGCTGCAAAAATGCTTATTTGTCATCCTCTATAATTTGTTGTGTCAATCGCAAATGATACGGCTTTTGAAATTTAACTTTTTCGAAAGTATGGATGGTTACTCCCAGTATGGATTACAAAACGTGCTGGATACAGTTTGAATGAATTCCAGTACCAGAGTATGAGCCATCGCTGTTGCCGTAGGAAGGATCTCGTAGTAGTGTTTATCATGTTTTGAAACATGAAAACCCTACCTTCTTCAAAGAGGTTCCCTACTGTTCCCTACAGATCATCGTGAGCGTTTTGCTTAATGGTATCTCTACCAATGTCGCCAAGATGCGCGTTTTCCATCCTACGTTTTATTTACGGTTTTAAGAGCACATCGCTAGGAATGGTAGAAACTTTGAATATACCTTTGAATGATCTTTTATGACATTTTCACATGTAATCTACCTAGCAAATGTAATATTTTCATCCAATAAAAATTTCAGATGATCTCAGTTTTGTGTCTCTTCGTTTGTTGTGCAGGTCATTCTACTTTAGTCTCAATTTTGAATCCTTGTGATGCTCCTACCTTCCCTTTAAACTTATCCCAATAATCCTGGGGCGCCTTGTAGATCTAAAATTAAAAAGAAATTCATTTTACAAATAATAAGCATTAAAATCTTCCATGATAATTTTTAAAGAACACGATAGTCCTCAGCATTGGCCATCTGTTGAAAAATTACAATAATATAAATTTCTTTTAGAACTGTGGTATAACTCTTATACATTGTCAATCTGCATAACAGACGTTATCAATTTCCGTTATTTTTCTTATCCAAGTTATTGAAAAGAGTAAATTTATTACTTATATATTGGGAAATATACCCTTTTTAAAATGTTTCAAAATAGGAAAAATATTTCTCACATCATTTTGTTGCTATTAGATAGGTCAATCGTTTTATTTGTCACAATTATACTTAAAAATTGACAATATGCGCCTTATAAACTTGATATATTAAAGACAGCAAGTGACGGAAATATCTCGCAAAAGAAATATAATTATTTCTGAAATATCCCTCCAAAATGTACCACTAACTTAATCTGAATAGCCAATTAAAGTATCATTTGTTAAAAATGATAACAAAACATATAATACATGAATATCTCATAATTTTTCTCAAACAATGTAAAAAGAGAAAAGTTTAAAAACTAAATGACAGAAAGATAAAATACTTCCTATTTTAGAATTAATTTCTTGATAATGCACATTTCATAAATTAGATTAACTACTAAATTGTTCGAATTAAGGGGGGCAAACTTTGAGAAAATGATTTTTTCAAGCATTAACTTTTAACCATTACATACTTTAAGTAGGCAGACAAATCTTTTTATTAGTACGAAATATATCTTCCTGTAACAGAAATCACTTCTTCGACTCGTCTTGATATTAACTTTACTAGTGCTGCGCACATGTTCTTAACTTCATCATCGTGGAGCCATAAATTTTATCATTTGCTCCTGCAACTCATCTTAGCCAAACCTTTCTTAAAAATATGCTATGAATTCTCAAAAGGATTTATTTCTGGTGAATTACCAGGCTAATTAAGCGCTTTTACTTTATATTCTCTCATAAAAGTCTGGACCAATTTCGAATTGTGACAAGAAGCCAAGTCATGTTGAAATAATCCATCAAAAGTTTCCATTAAAGCAATAATTCTCATGCAAAATTTTTATATGTATTTGACAGAATTCGTCATGACTTTAAGAGGAACTAAGCTTCTAATGCCATATTTGTTGTGAAACCCTCCCCCAAACATTTGTTAAGAAGGATGTTTTACAATCTGTTGGGTATGATATGGTAGCAGAGTTTCATCTTCACTTCGTCTAAGCTACACATAATTTGTGTCCCCGCACGAATAAATGTAATTTATCACTAAAAGACACCTTCTAGTCTTTAACCGTGCCGGATCGGTATTTTTGACCCATGCTAAATGTTTTTTCATCTTTTTCTAAAATGGAAATTGCTTTTTCCTCGCCCTTGTTGAATTACGACTAATTTCCAGGAAATTTTTCCGTAGAGTCGAGGGGTTCACTTCAACACCACAATCCAATAAACCCTTCGAAGGTCCTTGCTTATCTTTCTTTGACTTATTTTTTTATGTCTTATTAGAATTTCATCAGTTATTGATGTAGTTTTTCTTTCGAGCCTACATTTTCCTTTTCTTTTTGGAGACGATGTTTCGGAATCTTGAAATGTTTTAAAATTCTTGAAACACTTGAGATGTCCACACCAACTCTACCGTAGCTATATCTCTCACAGTCATATAAGTGTGTTCATTAAGAGGGATTATTTTAGAACGCTTCTTTAGAGTAAATTTCATCTCAGAACAAGTAAAAGTAAATACGTGTTACAAGCAACGCAAAATGATCTGGCTTACAACTGGGCAGGTGATACACCAAAACCAATCAAACGAGTGAATTATAGGCAAAGTCGATCAATCATATTACTTTTAGGTAGATATAACTGATTTGAGGGGATCGGGACATCACTAATAATCACATACCAACTCAGACAAGAAAATAATGTTTTTCTTAATTAACTCGAACTGTGTAGTATATCGAAAAATAGATTGTTTTACAATTTTGAAAACAATGACCTGATTATTTATTTCATAATTCAGTAATATAAGAGATTTTTCGAAAACATCATTAATATTTTCTTCTTTATACGAACATCTAGGCAAGTACAATGGCATTTTAAGAATATTTCTTTTCATTAAATGGAACAATGTATATTTAATTTTTGTTTCTCAGAAAATCTGATTTTTAATCATGGAAAATTGAAAATAACCCATAAATTATAGAAAATATTTCAAAAATTAAAGAAACACTATAAATGTCACGACATACACACACACACCAAAACATACACACAAACACAAGCACACACAAGCATATATATATATATATATATATATATATATATGTAATGACTTCTAACTCTCTTTAACTGTTCCCCGTTAAATCATTTCCTAGTTCTTTCGCATCTTAATCTAATTGCTCGTGCGTATAATCTTAATCTTAATCTAATTGCTCTCGCGCATTTGCATCCAATCACGACTCCTGTTACAAAAGAGTCGTATGACCTTCACTGCCAGTATAAAAACACACGGAGCACATGGTTACGCGTACCTTTTTTCGCTTCTTGTCTCTTGTCATCATGTAGTCTGCTGCAGCTAGTGTTTGTGTATTGTGTGTGTGTGTCTATTTGTGATTACTTACATCTATGTGTCGTCCTTGTCTTGCTTAAATGTTTTCAAGATGTATAATAAACCGATTTAATTAACCTCAAGAATGTTTCTTCAATATCAGTTTAAAGAATCCATTCCAACGAATATCGTCGTATTACATATATGTATATATATGTATATATATATATATCGGATTGAGAATTGGTAATTATCATTGAATGCCTCGTACCTTTCCTATGGACTGATATCACTTTTTTTTGGTGGGGAACCATATAGGTATATATGCCTCTTATGCACAGGATGTTGCCGAATTTGACCGACACATTCAGAGGGTTGATTGTAGGAAGCATGTGGAGACGACAAATCCTCATAGAACATGGGATCTAAAACCACATTCAGTGGACGTAATTTGCAAAAACAGTAATGATGGGTGTGATGTGAACTGGAATGAAAAGGGGCAATAATAAGTAAGCAATACATTGATTAGACGTAAAACAAGTTTACAACACAAAAAATGCATCTAAGCCCAACTTCAGAAATGCAACGATAAAAGATTGTCACAAGAATTGCAGGAAGTTGTGGGTTTGTAGATCACACCACAGCCGACACCGAAGGACGAAAAAGTGTCAGACCTGTTCAAACCAATCCGGTGTTGGCGGCGATGTCAGTTGAAGAGACGATTATATCCGTGGTGTGATATCCACCACTATAGCGAACGCCGTCTCATGCACCAGTGATTTCATGTGGTCCCAGAAGAAGAAATCCAAGTGATTGAGATTCGGGGAGGGTTGAGGCCAAGAAACTAATCCACTGCTTCTAATGATTTAGAATTGGTTAAGCATCACACACACATTTGAAAACTGTGCTGGTTCACTACCATACAGTGACCACACGTTCTGGTGCGCAGTGGTCAGTACTCCCTGCAGGAACTCCGGGAGAATTTAGAAATTTACATACGTGCAGATTTTTTTGAATTCTACCATGCTACTAAGAATCCCTGCATTCACTTAGCCACACACCTCTTATAGTGCATCATTCTCCTGACGGCTGCTGTTTTATAATATTCACCAACTAAATGTGGTATACAACCCCCATTCTAAGTTGGTTTGTCTTCCCTGTGTTGGCTACAATTTGCTCTAAACTTGTTGGCCAAATTTAGCAACATCCTTTATAAAGTGTTTTAATTATTACTTTTCATTTAGAAAAAAACTATGGAGGGGGGGGGACCTCTGATGGGCCAACCCCCATTGTACAAAGTATGCAACGTTTTGTACTCATTGCTGAAATTCTAAAACTGTAAGTTACATTTATTACATAGTTCTATTTTTTTCAATATATTGTAAGCAGAAAAAATAATCAATCCATCTGCACATTTTAATCTGTGCATCAATTTATTGCCTCTTGAAAACCAAGGTAATATAACCAAGGAATATATATAATCCCCTTTTCCTCTAAATTGCACTGATTTGTAATCATAATATTAAACAGCCTCAAGGCATTTTTATTATTATTTTCGTGTGTGAGATGAATAAATATATTGATTATATCATCATAATTTTTTTATAGAGAGAGAGATTGAAAGAGAAAACACCATTCGTTAAATAAAAATATAAAATCGAAACTATTGTTGCTGCTTATCAAATTCCCATTATACTACTTAATTTGTTCCCGAAAATTGATCCCATCAATCACAGTTCGTTTGCTTATTAAACAGGGAATAGGGTTTCTTTATTTAAAAATTGAGAATAGTTCAAATGAGCTTTTAAATGAATATTTATCTTTCCTCTTCTGTGAATGTGTCCAAAATATTATTCAATATAAAAACAGCTGAAAAAAAGCCATTTTAATACTTTTTTCAGCATTGTATTCAAATTTAATTAAATGTTTAATTAAAATGGTTTTGAAATAGAATGCAACGCCTTCTAAAGATAAGAAATGCACAGAAGTGTTATTCGCATGTCATTTTACTGGATAAAATGACATTGGCTATTATTGACTTGTTTGTTTCAGAATTTATGATGTCCATATGTTGCTTAAGTAATTGGTTGTGGGCTGTTTTCTTTCAGAAATTGTATTTCTAAGCAACCCAAAGGCAACAGATTCAGCTGATCAAGGAACCTAACATCGAGATCAAGGATTTACTTGAAATATAAAGAATTTAAATTTCAAAACTAAACTTTTTACAGTGGAAATTCGATATATCTTTACTTAAAAAAATGAACAACAGAAAACTAAAAAAGATATCTTCTATAGACGTTCCTCTGTGGATTATACTATCTCTCAATAGGAAAACGTATTCTAAAGTTTTCCTCGTGTTTTTCAAATATTTTTCGTCTTTCTTTTTTATTAAATTGCATCTATTTGCAGCATATTCCTTTATAGCCATTGCCATCTCAAGTTCTACTTTTAGTGACGTCAAAGCCGGATTTGGATACATGTTCAATATTATTGCTTGTGTTTCTTTATACTACCTAATGTTATATCAGAGAAAAAATCTAAAAACTCTCATAAATTTCTTGAATTCTCATCCCAATCTATTCAGGAAATATATATCAGGGAATGATGCAAGTTTAGTGAATTTGATAATTTTTATTTACATCCTTTTACCAATACTCGCCTCCTCTTTGGCTACTTACCTAACGTACGAGGACGATTTAGTTAACCTTTGGGCTTTGAGATATCAAATTGAAAATGTTCAGTACCAAACGGCAGTGATATTTTTTGGGGAATATGTTTATTATACACTGATCACGCAAAATACAAGTCTATTAACACTATCTATTTGCGTTCTAATATTCTATTATGGATTAGTTCTTCTTCAATTCAACACTGACCTAAAAACCATGGCGATGTCTGTTGTATCTACAGATTATTCTCGCATTATAAATTTATACAATATCATCGAAGAAAAAATTTGGCTTTTGAAAAATACCTTGTCGATTCCTCTTTTTATAATCCTGATGAGTTGTTTTTTCAATCTGTATACATCACTATCTCTTATCGGACAAGCAAAGAAACCAATCTATTCACTGATAGAACTCGCCGTCACTTCCTTCACAGGTGTCGTCATAATATCTTCACTAACGCTGTGTTCATCGAGAATTCCTGAAAACATGCGGGAAATAAGATTGACATTTGGATCATGGATTGATAAACATCAATTCGATCACTCGAAAGGAGTGAAAGAGATGTATATATTTCACAGAATGGAAAAAAGGGATATCATTTATTTGTCAGTAGGTGATGCTGTTTACTTGAAGAAAAGTTTTCTGTTGTCAGCATTTGGAACCGTTTTCACATATGGACTAATAATTGCCAATTTTAAATGAACGCAATTATATTTATGCTACGAATTATCCTCTTTTAGTAGGTTCGGTGGTTTAGAGACCATGGTTCAAATTTACTCGGACCGTCCTCAAAAGCCCTCGTGAAGCTGAACAGTGGGACGTTCATATTCACTCACTCACTCACTCACTCACTCGGAGGTTTAGAGGTAGAGGTAAGCTTTAGGATGGGGGTTTGACCCCAGCTGCATTTGATATATTTTCTGGATGTAAAAATTGTAGGTACGCATGTCAAATTATTATGTGCCATATGTGAAAGATCCCTTTAGTTTCAATTTGGTTCCCATATTCTCTGAAAAATTTAGTTACGGCAATACTTAACATCGGATAGGAGTTTGAATTAAAAATTCATTCGAGCGTCGAAATTTGGTGGCGACGGGCGCCACTAGATGGCAACACCATGATATGGCTCTCTGATTTCGGGACTTGGCGTGTCTGCAAAGCTTTACTTGCCAACATGCGGCCCATTAGAGAGAAAATTTAGTTATTATTACTTTTTCTGATATATCGAAAATTTGCCTCAAACTCTTAGAAAACCATTGCATATTATGAAATGTAATGCAGTTCTTAATGAATTTATTTTGTTCAATCATTAGTCTTAAGCAGATTTTATCATACTTACAAGTTTTTATTTAGTTTTTGTTTAAATCTTAATGTTGAAAACAACTAAGAATGAAAAGTGTTGTAAAACAATTTTTTATCTTATGAGATTCAAACTGTGTCATGGTCCTCTTGAGATTGTTTGCTTTTTGAAAAGATTTTGTTTTTTCTAAAAAGATGTCTTAAAATATGTGTCAAAGTAAAGCTTTTAAGATGAATTTGTAATTAATTGAATAAAGATGGGGAGCTTTTTTGAAATTTTGACCAATGCCTTTCTCAACCCATTTTCTATTTATGCTTTTGTCTTAAACCAGGATACAATCTGTTTATAAAATCAAAGCAGTCACTGTTTTATGCAAATATTTATCAAGAAAATATTTAACGTCTGAAGAATATTGGTTTGGGGAAATATAAATTTCCTTTACCTTCCTTACCTACTCTCTCTTCTCAATCATTAAAAATTGAAGAAGGCGCTTGAGTGAATTTTGATTAATGAAGAATACGAAACATTAAATTTCATTTACGTTTTTCTTTCCAAATTTGCTGTTTCGACAAATATAATTAGTTATGTTACAACTTTTATTAAGACTTGAATAAACAGATATCTTATCTCAGAATTTATAACTCAGGAAGTGGTGGTTGTATTCATTATTTAAATTAATAAATAGTTTAATAGGTATTTAATACTGCATAATTCTTTAAGTAACGAAAAAACACGAATAGATTTATCATAAGTAATTAAAAATTATATACAGGAAATATACCAAATTGTGAAAACGAGAAGCTATTATATAGAACCTCCTCTTATCTACTATATCTTACCTATTCCCAGAATCTTTTTGTAAACTATCTTATGTGAATGTTTGATTTATGAAAAATTATATTAATAAATCTTGAATTTCATTCTTGAAATCTCTTGCTTAAATCATAAAATAGAGTATAGAAAATCATATTTAAATAATAATGTATATTAAATTAGGTAGTTATTAATCCTTGGTTTAAAATGAAAAGAAAATTATTTAAGTTTTTGTTGCTTTAAAAAAATGAATTATGAGCTGTACCTTGCAACTTGATATGAGATAAATTATCTGTAATAGAAATACGGATGTTTTTTACTAATTATACGCAGCTTACATTCTTGATTAGATGTCATTGTTTCCAAACGAGTTATTGAAACTCGTTACGACAAATGCATTTACAGGGGCAAATAATGCGCCTTTATTACAAAAACAAGAGTATATACGATTTTTAATTTGTCACCTTATTTTAGGTCTTATTTCAGGACCTGTGCATTACATGTTTTGATTTTTTATAATAGGCAATATATAGCCAAACAAGTAATATAATAGCGTAACAAGTTTAGCTGTAAGAGATGTACCAGATACTTAATATGATGTTTTTAGCAATAATAATTTGAATATCATAATAGCATGTGGATATTAAAACAAATGCATTAATTTATTTATGTGGAAATTTTATTATTAGATATTTCAAATGTAGGATATATGGCAACGATATAATTGCTTCTTTGTTAATCGGTTTAAATATAAAAAGGATATATTCCTAAGCAAAAAATGCTGCAATTGAATATAAATATGAATCAAAGTTAAGAGTAGAAAATAAGTCAAAGTTAATAAAAATGATTCTTATGTATTATACCGTCGACAAATTTCACCAAATAAGAAGACGGCGCCAGTTAAAAAATTGACGCTAAATGTTGTAATCCTTTTTTGTTGTTGTGTTGGTACATTTGTACTAGTGACTGAATATCATTAAGTTCGTGGAAGTTCTTTGATTTGACGAAATTTTGTCAAACGTTTAATGCGTAAGTATAACTAAAATAGGCTGTTGTTTTTGTTTCTAAACCCCTTGGAGCAGGAAACCATACACAATGTCCTTTTGACCTTTCCGCATAATAATGTCACAAGCCAGGTCTTGATTTCCAGACAACTGTCCCAGGGAAATACCCCATTAGTCCAGAAGACGAGCAGGAGAAGCAGGAACAGGTAAAGAAAGGTTTTCACAAAGGTCATGCCACGCAGGTGACCACTTCTAAAACGCGCCAAGGATTTCTGTAGAGCCATGGATCTCATGCACTGTACAGATAATCCAGGACTCTTTGCTGAGTACCAGTGGTGACCCAGGAAGGTTTCGTCAAACCTCCTGCTCATCACTGGTTCACTCACCTCTTTCCCAGACACACCCTTATGCGATATGGTATCCACTGGAGATATTATTTGCTTCTTCTGACTAAGCCTAGCTAATATGGAAAAAATATCCAGGCCAGTATTGTCCATAATCTTTGACTACTTCTTCAAATATTGGATGGAGCTCCTGCTGTGTGCCATGATCCAGATACTGTCCTTATTAGTGTTGAGAGCTTGATCGAAAGCACTGCAGATAGCAATGAGTTCCGATCTAAAGACGGAACAGTGGTTAGAATTCCTGATGCTGATTGTAACATCACTCCCGGAAATTTTACTTAATATCGCAATCCCTGCTCTACGCGTATCCGAGCAGTTATCGTCTGTGTAAATAATCTAAGATTCATCAGGAATATCATTTACGACTTCAAGTGCCAGCTGTCTGAGTAATTCCGGATGTCTGCTGTACTTGGAAGTACTGGTCAATATATAATTCCTCCCGGAATTTAACAATTAAAATTGGTGCTTATATATTATCGCAACCTTTTGGCGACATTATATGAAACGAAGCACATTGATGCAAATTCGGCGTGTACGACACATAAGAAATCGGGGTTGTCAGCTTGGAGAGTTATTAATAGAGTTGGTGATAGTTGAGATAATAAGTACCATAATATTTATATTTTTAAAATTCAAAAGAGAATTTTGATAAGAATTTATTAAAAGCTTTCAAAAAATAGAGAAAAAGAAACTGTTATTACTCAACTTATTATAAAATTAAATGTACTAAAACGTCATGTGTTTCAGTAATTAAGCAATTTTTAAAGGATCTTGCTAATTTGCCAAATAGTACTACGCTAATTATTTCGTATGTTTGGCAACAAGATTGGGGACAGAAGGAGCTTTCCAAATATATAAACATAAAAAAGCAGATTATCAAGTGTTTTTGTTGTTGTTGTTTAAAATCCCTCAGAGAGATCTAGTGGCAACTAGATCATATCCATGATACCGTGAATTCTAGCGAAGTCAAGCACCAGTATAGGACTTGCACGAACATCCGCAGAGCGAACTCCAAACAATCCAGGATGTGATTGGGGGTTCCGGCTTCAGATTGCATTTTTTGCACAATGAAAAGACTTTGCGTCTTGATTCGAATTTCATGTTTTTCAGATGTCTACGTATGAGACTTGAGACGTTTGATCATGTCAGCCACCCCCGAATTCTCAGGCTCCCCCGGGATTTCCTGCTGAACCAAGGATGAGCGGGAGGGGTGAGCCAGTCTTGTCTGACTTTTTTTTAAATGAGACTTTTAAGTGAAAGTGTTTTACTTAATTTACATATAAATTAATGATTTCTGATAGTCTCGGTGACTGTTGTTGCAATAATGCGTAAGTACCTTTTTTCAATTATACTTTACTTTTCATAATACGAACAAAAAAAAAAAGCTTGAAAAGTCCCAGCACAAGCTAGATGGACCCCTGGCTACAAAAATTTGGCTTAAACTGCTTTACGAATTTAGCACCAAGTTAGCAGCCCTTGCATTCAAGATGTGTGCTTGGGATTTATCACAAGTTAACCATTTTGAAAAACACGTTTTTACTTTGGCGTCAAAACTTCAGTGGGTTCAGCTAAGACTTAAATAAAGAAAACTGTCATTTTATGCAACAAGATGTATTATCTAATTTTATTACGCTAAAATGGAAAATCCCGCAATAATATATTTAAAAAGAAAGATAAAGCATCACTGGATGTAACGGATACCTGAGTTTCTTTTCCTCTGTTATTCTCTTTTTTCAGTATTTTACCGTTTCACCGCCTCAAACGTTGAAGTCCCAATAAATGATACACTGACGCAAAACAGAAAATTCCTGCTACTAACCTTTTACCACCACATTTTTCCAAATAAGTCGTGGTCTTTTCTTATCAGTAAAATCTTTTTCATGAGTATCAAAAATGGATGAAAAGCCATTTGTGAACAAACATTTCTTTAACAATTTTTAATGTTTATGTTGTCCGTGGTCGTCAATAAAGCCTGCGCGTGATTTGCACTGGCGAAACGGAGATGTTTCCTTAATTCTTATATCTTAAATTAAAAATTTAGCTTAATAGATATATTTTTTAAAACTGTGCAATGGCTATATGTGTGTAATAATTAAATTCAGAATTTCAGCCATAATGGGTTTGAAAATATCGGTATTGATTTGTTGCTTTTTTAAATGACGTCACACTACGAAGCGTATATGGGCTTTTGGTGTCGGATCTCCTAATTTTTAGCCTCAGTCAAGTGAAATAGCTGACAGCTTAATTTGAACTCTCCTTTTTTTATTGCCACGCCACTTAAACTTAGTTAATCCTTGAAAAAATTATACAATTTGTAATAACCTCTCTATTTGACGGAGATCTTGAATGGTACTATGATTAAAACTCTCAACTCTACAAAACAGTGTCGGTTATGAAATAGTAAAAATGAACACAAGGATACAATGACAAAAAAGTTGTAATGTTTGGTTGAGTAAATGAAAGTTCTCACTGGTTTTTCATCTAATTTTGATGTATTATTAAAAAAGACGCTACTGATAAGAAAAGATCACGACTTGTTTTGTAAATGTGGCAGTAAAAGGTTACTAACAGAAATATTCCATTTGGCGTTGGTAGTATCATTTTGGGCGACTTTACGCTTGCGCCGTCAAAACAGAAAAGTACCGAATTAAGAGAATAACAGAGGAAAAATAAACTCAGATATTCATGATATCCAACGATATTTTATATTTCTTTTGAAATATATTATTATGTGATTTTTCATTTTAGTTTATAAAATTAGATCGTCAGTTGAATCATTTTTGGCGGTTTTATCGCTTGCACCGGCTAAACAGAAATATATCAAATATTCATTCGTTGCGAATGATAACATCTATAATATTTATAATTAAATCAGAAATGTAAATTTTTATTACAATTTTTATTTTCTTTTTAGATACAAAAATGTTCCTGGGATAATAATTTTGGAGAAGATTATTCTACTGAAATATTACCTACTAATACTACAGAAATCAAATTTTTTATTTGTTGAATCAGAAGCTTATAGCATAATTTAGAACATAAAAATGCTTTTTATTTCCTTTCACTACTCGAAAAAGGAAATCAAGAAACAGGAAAATAAATACAAGAAAAAAATTGAATATTTTTACTAAACAGTTTTAATTTTTTAAATATTCTTCAAGTTTTTCAGAACAGTAAATTTGAAGAAAAAAATGGGATATGAGTTATAAGAATATAAAAAAAAAATTTGCAAGGAATTTCGTTTTTCAAAATTTATACTTAAGGAAAAACCTAGTTGAATAGAAACAGAGATTTTTATATCTGTGCAAAATTAACTCAGGTTTCTCTTTAAATTTGAGATATCTGTAGTCATCTTATATCTACAATATGCAGAACATGCGGACTCAAATTGAAAAGATAAATACGTGATAATCCTTTAGCTCCTTGTTAAGACACACATTGCATTTTCATAATTTTTGGAAAATGCCCAATATATGAAATAAGAACATAAAACTCTTCGATACAAGAGGCAGTTTTGAGAATATGTTTAAGAAATCACAAACAAATGTTTCAAAGCGTATAGCACTAACCAATACTCTATGCGAAAAACATGTTTAGTATTTAAGTAAAAGAGTCACATTTTTCACCAAAATCTGACTGAATGGTTCTCTTTTCATATGAAACACGTTAGAATATTCATAGTTTTGATATCACGGAGGGATTAGGATGGTGTCCATACTGCTGAGGTGACGCTAACACGTAAGTATCACATGTTTTAAGGCTTGCATATGCAGAGCAAAGGAAATCATATATAAAAAAGAAAAGCGACTCACTCCTTTACTTTCTTACGGATCACGACATCTCAGGAATTATTAGATCGACAGACTTGAAAATTACCAAGAAAGTTACTTTCGTGGAGTAGAGATCCGCTAAGAACGGGTTCTGTGAAAATGACTCTCCAAGGAGAGTTGCGGAATTTCAGAGGCGTGATAGATAAATACTATCGGTTTCGAACTACAAGACCTATAGACTTGAAATTCAGTAGACATGTTCCTTTCATGGCCGTATTGATTAAATAATATTCGCGTTTTTGAACTACTGAACCAACAGTAATGAAATTTGATAGGCACGTTTCTTTTGTTAAATTGAAATCTGTTATGATCTGCTCTTTCGTAAATCGACTCTCAAAGAGGTTACGAGGCTTAAAGATGGGGAAAAAATTTCCGTTTTGTGCTATTAGATTTATATTTTAAATTTCGTAAGTATGTTTATTTTATCGAGTAACGATTTAATAAAAATGGGTATCGTGAAAATCTTTTTAGGGAGTGGGATACGAAAGCAAAAGAGTTAATTCCATTTCAGTTTTAGATATTTTCTATTTAGAAGTCGTCTTTACTTTAAAATCAAGATGTGGGAGTTAAAAGAATGTTTTAATACAATCGAACGCTTAATTCTAGGACTTAGATATCAAGTATATATATATAAACAGTACATATTCATAGAACATTACGAAACATCCAGTGAAGCGGGCGCGTAACGGCTAATCTAATATAATTCTATAAACTAATCTCTTTCTCTCTATACATATAATTCAATCTCAAATGATTATAACTCTGTACTATAATACAGCTGATAAAATCGTAAGCAAACCTAAGTGTTCAAAAAAGAAAAAAAAATCCATGATTCTAAAAAGAAATGTACTTATAAGAAATTAATTTTAAAAAAAAAATATCAGGGGAGAGATGAAAACATAGAATCTGCATTCCACACATTTTGTTGCTCGCAAATAAAAGATCGTCTCAGAAATAAGTTTTGAAGTTTATTTTAAATTATAAATCAGTAATCCGTACGTGACAAGAGTTCCGAATGCTGACAGAAGGAAACTTCTCTTAAGATCTACAACACCACCGGCTGACAAGTAAATGATTTCTTTTTTCTTCATTACCTTAAGAAGCGCCAATTCTTCCAATAATTTTGAACTTTGATGCTCGTGCTCATCGATTAAAAATCCCACCGATCTTCTTATTTTCATCATACTTTCAGGAATTCTACAACTAAATACCGTTAATGAAGTTATTATCAATGCTCCCATGGTAGCATTGCTAATCAACTTTAATTCAAAAAAAGATGCGGTCGAGATTCGAAAAAAAGACGACAATACAGTATATAAATTACAAAAGCAAATGGATAAGAGGAAAAGCAACGGTTTTGATAAAGTTTCTCTTAAGAGATACAGTTTCTTTTCGGTGCAGTTGTAATCATTTACTATGCTTCTGTATTTAGGCAGTGATGGAGCGTAACTGCAAATTCTTATCCTTTCGTCAATATAAAGAATATAAGATGCATAATGGTGGATGAGAAGGCACATGGAAATTGCATAAAGGCACGGATAATCCAAATATAGTAAGTAGTATATACACTGAGTTAAGAAATCTAGAAACGTTCTATATGTTTTATCCTGAATAACATATCCAAAATACCAAAAGTCATTTTTGAAGTCCTTTTCATACACCATGTAAGTAAAAACTGCTGCAAGAATAAGCGATAAAATGCAAACAGTGATGAGTATCAGATTTACGAAATATTTATTAACTACACCATTGCTTTTTAAATATCTAGAGTTGGTTTTAACTGAAAATATGAGAGCTTGTAAGTTATTTCTTTGAGAAAACATTGAAACCCATAACGCAAAAAGGGAGATACACAGTAATAGATAAGCAAAGCTTACTTTTTTATCTTCTGAATGCAAAATATTATTTGCCACGCCCAAAAGAACCCAAATAAATGTTAAATGGAACAATAGTATTAGAAAATAAGAGAATTTTCTGAGAAAAAATACAATAAACCAATTGTTTGTCTGGCATTTTAGTGTTAGAATAATCCAAAGAGGAACATTCATAAAAGCAACATCCGCTGAGTTTCTTCTGCAAATATTAGAAATATTTGCGCCCATCTTGTGGTCATTTTGATTTTCCATTCTGAATTCATTCAATACAATTTTGTTTACTTAAATATTCTATTGGCTGTAGAATTCCATAAAGTTTTATTTCTTCAAATATATCAAATCAAATCTTTTAAGATTTTTTTTTGAAAATTTCATCCAATTCTTCATTATGAAGAACATTTCCCTGCACCTTGCAGAAAATTTTATATAGTTTTCAAAATTAGTATAAATGTCATTTTCCATCTAATTCGTTTCATTTTGAAACAATAAATCTTTTTCAATGTTCGTCATTGCGAAGAGATTGATTGTTCATTTTATCTTTACAAAAGAATAAATAATAAGCATTTACGTCATACTTAGTTTTTATGTCGAAAATTTCTATAGTAACTCTGGTAACAAATGTAAATATATTATCTTTTCACATGCATTTTTGCTTCAGAAAATTGATTTAAATGAAACGGGGGGAAAGTAATATGTTCCTAATGTATTATAATGGTTAGTGACACTGGCAACTGTGCTGCGGGGCCTGAGTATGAATCCCGGGAAAGGCATGGACGTTTGTAAATGTTTAGTGCTTGTGCGGCATGGGAGCACTCAAAATAGCTACCGTGTCTCAAGTCGTTGCGTGTGGTTGGTCGAAGAGAAAGAGATGAGAGAGACCCCTAACACCCCAAGGTGTTCTCCCTCAAAATTGGGATGGAACCCATCCAAATTCTACTATCACCTGTGTGGTGCTCAAAGCTAAGGCGTGCAACAAGCGTACAACTCGTCCCTTGGCACGATGAATTTAGCGATTTTCGATCTGGCATTGCCAAACAGGAGCCATTAGCTGCAACAACAATTTCAATTTTATACAACAATTTAAACTTATTTCAATTTTGTAGCTTAATTAGTAAATTAAGTAGTTAAAAACAACATTAAATTTCCCCATGGTAGGAAATTAAAAAATTTCTCTCTGCAAAATGCATTAAATGCAGGAGAGAAATTTATGTGTTTCCTTAATTATAGAGGAAGTTTTTATAAAAATGTAGGAAATACAGAAAAAAAAATAAAAATCATTCAGCCATTATTTTTTGCCATGCTAATATTCCGTACAAGGAAAAAAAGTTTTACGATTTTGTGGAACAGAAGGCTGTTATTCATGTTGATTTATAAGAAATATTACGTAAAAACAACATGGTTTATTTTTTTAACCGTGAAGTATTTTAGTAATAGTAAAAAGTGGGGCTGGATGAAAAAATTACAAATTAAGCCGACTTTTTTGCTTTTCGTCGAATAAAATAACAAAAATTCAAAAAAATTAACAAATTTTTTCTGTTGTCTTATAACAATAATTGAAAATAATTTTTTTTACTGATAGATTATCTATAATATAAAAATGAATCGCAAAATGTGTTGGTAAGCGCATAACTCAACAACGCCTGGACCAATTTGGCCAAATTTTTTTAAAAATGTTCGTTGAAGTTCAAGGATGGTTTTTACGGCGAGAAAAATTATAATAATTGCTGGAAAAACCCTAAAAATAGCCCTTTTCTTTTTCCCATACAAACGTTTTGTAACTAAAACGTAGTCAATTTGAGCTTTATTGCTATGGTATAAAGTTCATATTAAATTACAAGCACTCACTGTTGTCTAAGCAATGTAGGTGTGTTCCTAACGTCAAAGATCATATCTATCAAAACAATGTGCGTGTGTGCGTTGGAGCACAGAATACATAGTTGGAGGAGTTTAATGTCGCGTTCCGAAACTCGCGTTTCTTTTGTATTAGTTTCGGCACGCGAGATAAAATGCATCAGTTTCCACGTCATTGCATCAGTCAAACAAAAATCGCGTTACCAACAGTGTTTTATTAAAAAAAAAAAATTTTGTCTGTTACCTAATCTACTGAGTTTGCTTTTGTCAACTGATACACGAAACAAATTCGTATATCGTGTCTTGTGCAGAGTGTTTAGTTAGTTAGTGTTTGTTTAGTTCGTGTTTAGTGAAAAAATAATTTATATTTGATATGCCTCCTATAAGACGAAGCAATTTAGGTAGAAGAACCAGAAATGCTACAAACCAAGCTAATTACCGATCTAATCGTACTGCACAAGAACGTGACGACGGAAATGAACGTGAAAGAATTCGGATATCACAAACGCGTGAAGCGCGAGCGCGACATTCAACTAATAATCGCGCAAGTTTGAATCGAGCTGCTTTCAGTTACGATGTGTCAATTGACTACAGTAACTACCAATGTGTTGTTATTGGTTCTATGAACTCGGTTTGCTCACACTGTAAGGCATTAAAATACAAAAACGAAGCCAATGGACTGTGTTGCGCAAATGGTAAAGTGAAATTGATACCATTGGATCCACCTCCAGAACCATTGTACTCATTGGTTTCAGGAATAGGAACAGATTCTATACACTTTTTGACACATATCCAACATATAATTGCTTTCAAATGACTTCATTTGGGGCAACAAATGTAGTTCGGGAAAATTTTATGCCAACTTTCAAGGTATGTATTATAGCAGTTACTCATAATTATTTTAGCGAACAAAATTTTCTGTCACCAAAGTTAAGATGTGTCACTAATCTTCAATTTCTTAATCATTACGAAATATATCACTTAGTCATCATATTATATGGTGATTCAGTTTCAGTGACACTTTTATTATATTTTATATTTGATAGATATTAGTTAAAACTAAATATATACTTTTTAAGATCAAATATTACTCAAGTTTGATCACTGACAATCCATTAATTTATACCCCACCATAATATTTTTTTTAAATTTACAGATGCAAGGGCAAATATATCACAGAGCAGGTTCACACTGTTACCAGTGTCAGATAGCGACAACAAATTCCTGCAAATTTATTTTATGGGCAATTCACCACAAGAAATTGATCTGCGTTGTGCACATAACAATTTAGTAAAGAGGTCTATTGTAGAACAATTACAAACTTTATTTCATCAACACAATCAATTGATTATATTGTTTAAAACTGCACTGGATCTGATGCCATCCGATAATCACAAAAATGTAATCAGAGCTGATAAAACACCTGCAGGTCAACATACAAGACGTTTTAATGTACCAACTATTGATGAAGTTGCTATCGTTGTAGTTGGAGAAAACTTGGAATCCCGTGATATTGTTTTACATCGTCGGACTGATCAATTACAACGTATAAAGGAAACACACCGCTCATATGATGCACTGCAATATCCCATTATATTTTGGCAAGGTGAAGATGGCTACGATTTCTCAATAAAAATGATAAATTCCATTACAGGTAACTAAAATATTAGTTTAGCTATGGCGATAATATCTCAGTTACTATATTATGTATTTTAATTTTATATTTGAATGTTATTAAAACAAAATCTATTTACAGGTTCTGAAACCAGCAAAAAAGTCAGTTCAATGAACTATTATTCATACCGCCTAATGATTCGGGAAAATGAAGATAATCACATATTAAAATGTCGGCGATTATCTTACAAATATGTTGTTGACATGTATGTTAAAATTGAAACGGAGAGATTAACATTCATCAGGTTGAATCAAACCAAACTCCGATCTGAAGAGTATATTCACCTTCGAGATGCGATTAATACTGATGGAAATGCACAGAATGTCGGTCGGATGACTATTCTTCCAGCAACATTCATCGGAAGCCCTCGGCATATGCACGAATATGCTCAAGATGCCATGTCGTATGTTCGTCATTATGGTACAGCAGATTTGTTCATCACATTTACATGCAATCCGCAATGGATAGAAATCAAGCAGGAGTTATTCCCTGGGCAATCACCCATTGATCGTCATGATATTACAGCCAGAGTCTTTAGACAAAAGTTGAAATCTTTAATGGATTTCATCGTAAAACATTATGTGTTTGGTGAGACACGCTGCTGGATGTATTCTGTGGTGTGGCAGAAACGAGGATTGCCACATGCACACATTTTGATTTGGTTGGTTGAAAAGATAAGGCCAAAAGAAGTTGATGCAGTGATATCAGCTGAAATCCCTAATGTACAAGTAGATCCTGGATTGCATGAGGTAGTTATCAAAAACATGATACATGGTCCCTGTGGAACTCTTAATCAAAATTCACCGTGTATGATGGATGGTAAATATTCAAAACAATATCCACGAACATTAATATCGGAAACAATTACTGGTAATGACGGTTACCCATTGTATCGTCGCAGATCGACAGCAGACAATGGAAAATCAACAATTGTCAAATTAAATCAAAAAGATATTGAAATAGATAATCGTTGGATTGTTCCATATTCACCCATTTTATCAAAGACATTCAAATCACACATCAACGTTGAATCTTGCCATTCAGTGAAATCTATTAAATACATTTGCAAATATGTAACCAAAGGGAGTGATATGGCTGTGATTGGAATTGGTGCAGAGAATTCCAATGATGAAGTTACCCAATACCAAATGGGCCGCTATGTCAGTAGTAATGAAGCAGTTTGGCGAATATTTTCTTTTCCTATTCATGAGAGACACCCTTCTGTTGTTCACTTAGCTGCACATTTAGAAAATGGACAAAGAGTGTATTTTACAGCACAGAACGCAGTACAAAGAGCTGCTCAGCCACCATCTACTACATTAACCTTTGTTTTTGAGACATGCCAAAACGATGATTTCGCACAAACATTGCTATATTCTGAAATGCCAAAATATTATACCTGGAATCAATCCTCAAGGAGATTTATACGACGGAAACAAGGAAAACCAGTTCCAGGATATACAGATGTATATTCCACCGATGCGATTGGCCGGATTTATTCAGTACATCCAAGTAATGATGAATGTTTTTATTTACGACTGCTATTAGTCAATGTACGTGGCCCAACATCATTCCAACAGTTACGAACTGTTGATGGTGAATTGTGTGGATCCTACAGAGAAGCCTGTCAACGTTTGCATTTGCTTGAAAATGACGCTCATTGGGATCAAACTCTCAATGATGCTGTAATATCATCACACGCTCATCAAATACGAACATTGTTTTCTATAATCATATCTACATGCTTCCCATCAAACCCAATTGATTTGTGGATCAAGTACAAAGATTATATGTGTGATGATATTTTGTATCAAATACGGAATAGAATGGGAAATCCAAATATACAAATAAGTGAAGAAATTTACAATGAAGCATTGATTTCAATTGAGGACATGTGCTTGATAATGTCAAACAAACTATTAATTCAATTAGGCCTGACCGCGCCCAATCGTCCAATGCATGACGCTTTTAACCAAGAGTTGCATCGAGAAAGACTGTATGATCTCAACACTTTGAAAGAATTAATTCAAACAAATATTCCACTGTTAAATGAACAACAGAAGTATGTATTTGAAACTCTTATGAAAGTAACAAATGATGAAACTGGAGGGATTTACTTCTTAGATGCACCTGTTGGTACAGGAAAAACTTTTTTGATTTCATTAATATTAGCAACAATTCGCTCACAAAATAAAATTGCACTTGCACTCGCTTCGTCGGGAATCGCAGCAACTTTGCTTGAAGGTGGTCGAACAGCCCATTCAGCACTAAAATTGCCATTAAATATGCAAAGCAATGAAACTCCAACCTGCAACGTTTCGAAGAACTCTGCAATGGCAAAGGTTTTGCAGCAATGTAAATTGATTGTTTGGGATGAATGCACGATGGCACTTAAAAAATCTTTGGAGACTTTAGACAGAACCTTAAAAGATCTACAGAGCAATAATAACCGATTTGGTGGTGCAATGATTTTATTAGCAGGAGATTTTCGTCAAACATTGCCAGTGATTCCACGATCAACGCCAGCGGATGAACTCAATGCATGTCTAAAGTCCTCCAATTTGTGGAAACATGTCAAAGTACTTCATTTAAGCAAGAATATGCGTGTCGAGTTGCAAAATGACCAATCTGGAAACATATTCTCTAAACAACTCATTGACATTGGTAATGGCAAATTTCCTATAGACATGTTGACTGGCTGCATTAACTTTCCTCAAAGTTTTTGTCAGTTAACTCGATCAAAAGATGAACTTATTCAGAAGGTGTTTCCAGATGTTTCTCAAAATTACAGAAACCATGATTGGTTGAGCGAACGAGCTATACTGGCTGCAAAAAACATAGATGTAAATGAATTAAATTTCAAAATTCAAGAACAAATTACAGGCGAATCGAGGATATATAAATCAGTTGATTCGGCTACTAATCAAGATGATGTAGTCAAAAACTATCCACCGGAATTTTTAAACTCGCTGGATTTGCCAGGATTGCCACCTCACAATCTTCAATTAAAGGTTGGATCGGTGGTTATAATGTTGCGAAATATCAACCAACCGCGTCTTTGCAACGGTACACGGTTAGCGATAAAAAAATTACTAAACAATGTGATAGAAGCAACTATACTCAAAGGAAAGTATAAAAGAGAAGATGTTCTCATACCGCGCCATCCCAATGATTCCGACTGATGTGCCATTTGAGTTTAAACGACTACAGTTTCCAGTGCGGCTTGCTTTTGCTATGACTATAAACAAGTCCCAGGGGCAATCATTAAGTGTTTGTGGTATTAATCTAGAAAACCCATGTTTTTCACATGGTCAATTGTATGTTGCCTGTTCCCGTGTTGGAAAACCATCAGATTTGTTTGTCTATGCGCCAGGTAATCAAACAAAAAACATCGTATATCACAAAGCACTACAATGATAATAATAATAATTATGATTCACATGATTAACAATAAAGCGATTACTTACTTTTAAATCCTTATATATGTTTTATTTAATTATTTTTTAATCACAACGCCCTATCACCAGGGTGACGGTTCTGTTCAGGAGAATTTTTTAAAATACGTAGGCACAAAAACTGCCACATTACAAATCTTTTTGACAGGACGAAGTCTGTCGGGTCAGCTAGTACTTATATATTATAAGAAAACTTATTTCTTTAGTTGTTTTACAATTAGCCAAGGAATTTGGAGAATTCAGAAATGGAACATTAGCAATTAAAAGTACATTTTTAACACATTTTACTTTTATTAAGTCATTTGACTAGGTTCGGAGACCAACTTGCGTAAATTGGTTTTTAGAAGAATTTTATTGTTTTAATTATATACAGAGAAAATCGTTTAACACGTACCTGAAAAGACTAAATATTTTTTCGTGTTACAAGATATTACAAAAAAAAAAAAAAAAAAAACATATTCAACAAAACTAAGTTTTTTTTAACACATTTTATTTACACTGATGTGTAGAAATTTAATTAAAAATCAATGAAACAAAAACATTCACAGGAACTAAATAAAATTTAATAAAAAAATTTCAAGTTTTTGAAAAAAAAACATTTATTGAGTTTGGGGGAAATAATCTGATATTTTTCTTTGCATTGTCTTTTTTAATATCAAATTGTTCAATTTCGTCCATTTTTTATTCATTTCACCAATGGCATATTCGTCTAAGCAACTGCGCATACTTTTATACATGATGTTCTTCATTTAAGATGTTTTTGTGTCGCGTTTATAGGCTGAAAGTAGTTTCGATAAACAAAAGTTTTCTGTGTCACTAGCTATTCTGATTGTATTTCAAAACCAAGTAATTTTTCTTTCTGTGAAACATATGGAACCATCTCTTTCACTTAACACCCTTCTTAAACCTCGCCTAGGGTGGCTGGTTATTTCTGTATTTTGTTCATTCTAAAAACTAAAATCTTTTTGTGTTTGAGGTAATGTTACTAAAATAAAAGCTAAAAAGTAAATTGAACTCAGTTCCGCAACAGTCCATGAAGGCCAAGACCTAGTGTGCCCATCTCTGTATACATGACCATTGCTCGCTGAGGTGCATGAGCGGATGTCCCGATCAGGAGGTCAGTCTGAAGCGAAAAATAAAAAACTACTCGATAAAAAAAAATTAAGAGTTAAACTACTTTTCATGTTAAAAAAATTCGCACAAATTTTAAAATTTAATAAATGTTTCGATAATTTGACAAGATTGACTATAAATGTTCATTTCGTTAATACATGAACTATCAAACAAAATAGTTTTTATTATTAGCTTTTGAATAGGTAAGAAATTTAATATTTCAGTTATGTAACTTTGAAGAATATATATTTTTACGTAGATCGGGGTTCGAGGATTTTATGCAAAATCAGTCGTAAATAACAAGGCAATTCCTTAAGAGCGATGAGTATTTATTGGCGTAACTCAATCCTTGAAAATACAGGATTCAACAGAAAAATTCGCAGAATAATTAACAGAAGGATTTCACACCTTCAACAGCACTCAGACACAATAAGCAGTGTCTAAATACACGTATGTAAATGATTATTCACAAGCACAGCCGAGCTGATTAAGTTCAAGGCAATCGCTAGTCAAAACAGTGCTCCCTACTCGCTGGTTGAAATCAGACTGACTGCTGCGGCGAGTATATCTCTATTTATAGCAGGAGGCCGAAAATTCTGGAAAGATACGCTCGCGCCACAGATCGTGATGTTAGTGGATTTTTCTACTAATTTCTAGAAGAATCCAGAGGGTCCCGAACTCTCCAACATGGTCGCCAATATCGCCAAATTGGTCGCCAAAGTCGCCAACTTGGTCGCCAAAAATGATGCCAACTTGGCTCTATCGCCAATATTCGCCAAGTTACCAATGAATCACCATTAAAACGTAAGGGACGGCTTGCTTGTGAATATTACAATCTTAACATGAAATAAATATAGAGTAATATAAAGGCATTTCACATCCAAATACAAATTATTTACATTATTTTATACAAAATTCGTAACAATATATATATTTTAACACGATGAAAAGTTACTGTGATTATTGGACAAAGAGGAGCGGAACAAGTTCTAAAACTTTTAGTTAATGAAAACAAAATTTGTTTATTACAGTTGAACTTCCTCTCCATCCTCCTATCTTATGCATTTACCGACGGATCTTCAAAATGGAAAAGTGGGAACTTTGATAGCTGAAGTGACGATCAAGTTACTCTATCTGCTAGAAAGACAATGCTGCAGTAACTATAACATCCAATTTTCAATACATCATTTAAAAGCGCACAGAAAAAAAATGATATTTTTCAGGAAAATCTGTACAGTGAAAGAAGATGAGTCGATTTATCAAACATACTTCTAAGATAATATATCAATATTTTAAAACGTATTTATCATACTTATATTATATCATTGGGATGAGTATAGAACTCTGTACCTTCAGATCTGTAAGCCCGTAACATACCACTAAATGATCACTTCGTTCCGGAGACTGTTACTGGCTTATATAGGGATCTCTGCAATATATGTATAATTTATATATATAATAGGTTGAATACATTATTGAATTTGCCGATACTTTAGGAGTAGACAGCGTGTAGAATTCAGAGCTGCTGTTACACAGAGCAGCCATCACTGAAATTCCAGGGAAGACTCTGACCGTGTATTGCCTTCCTTAATAGTGGCAGCATAGAAGCAAGCCTCAAACCGATATAGAATTAATGCTTTGGAAATGTGATGGCCCTTGAAAAGTACTAGTTAGGCCTACAAAAAGGTAAATATATGTGAAAAAAAATAATCACCAATACCATCACTTCAGATGGTGAGTCCATTTTTCTATGATCAATGCAGCCTGGAAACGCAATCTCTGTGCTTCACACTAGGATATGATCATGATGATGCGTACGTAGAACAAAATGTGCACAAAAAACTATGCAACAGTCTCTTGTGTCCATGAATGTCGTTGAACTCAACACTAAGTTTTCCTGTCCTTGCAGAAACGTTAAATTAAGTAGCCACAATGATAATCTTGCTGACAGTTCAACGCCGTGCTGCAGATATCGACGCACTATATGTACAATCATCTATCGTCTCGAGTCATGTTTACTAGACCCAGCTATTTAAGTAGCTATGCAATACCATATAACTGTACTGACAAGGTATTTATCCACTCAAGTGTTAGTGACTGAAGATCTTTTTCCTGATTGTCGTTTAACGCTATCATGGGCTTAGGAGTGTACACTGTATGCGAGCTTGTTCGTGCTGCAGTGTCAATTGAGAGAGAGAGAAAAACCACAGAAATTACCAACACACTTATAGTTCACGTTGATGCAGATATTGTCACAATCTCCCTGGAGTAATTTGTCATTTTAAGCCAAGTACCAGACTCAGGTATTTAGATGGTTATGTAATCCCACAAAGCCACGGTGACAACACGTCAATCCAATCTGGTGGTAGTGTCTGAGAACCATTGAGTTTTTGCATATTGCACAAATTTACATCCTCGATCCATCAATTTCGTATTCGCGTAAGAATCATAGGATCATGGCCAACATGAGCATCAATATCGCGAAAAATGACAAAGGTTTGGTAGGAAATACTTTATATTACACAATACATACATGCAAGTAATTCTTTAATCCATATTCTTAATTCCTTCTCTTCTATAACTAAATATGATCATACTCTACCATCAATAATAACAAATCAATAATAAAAGCACTTAATGAAATATTAAAACAAAAACGAAACTTTAAAAAAGAACTGTATTTTTAAAAGCATAAATATGGTGAAATTTCAACTTAAAATGTTAGAAAATTATAATTAAAATAACTTAAAAGTAAAGATTTACATTTAAATTCCATATTAAATTTTACTAAGCTTCATATATATTTACTAAAATGTGTGCAATGTATATTCTAGTAAATAACACATATATAAAAAAGGCTGTCACAACGCTTAACAAAGGTAATGAGCATAAAAAATTCATA
>BMAO01035634.1:0-29158 GCA_019973975.1 Trichonephila clavata | reverse complement strand
ATTTTTAAGGACTCTGAAGGATGTGTACTGTTGTTCCTGTAGTCTGGAAAAATTCTCTTGTTTGGTAAATCAGTCTTTTCGTACGAATGCAACAATATCTGCACTTAAATGATTCTGCAAATTCTTCATTATTTTTCCTTTTCCCCTGACTAAATATGTTGCTAATTTTAATGAGACAAGCGATTATGGTTCATAAAGTCTAGCAATATTTGTAATAGTGTAACTAAAATAATTTAGTTTTATTCTAAATATCAATATGTGAAATAAAGGTCTGTTCAGAAATATGATTGGTAAATATGCATAAAATGAATAATGTTTTTTTTTAATATTTAATATCAAAAATTTGAGATTGAATTAGAATATACATATAAAACTAATTTAAGAATATTATTGCAATAAAAAAAATTATTTTAAGAATATTATTACAGTAAAAAGTTATTTTAAGAATATTATTACAGTAAAAATTATTTGAAGATTATTATTATAATAATATTTATACATATTATTTAAATGCAATTTTTCGACAAAGAATGCAAAAAAATGCCATATTTTCAAAACATTCTTCTTTTATGAAAAAATGCTTTGATGATAATATTTTGCCTATATGTAGCTAAGACTTTTACACAGAACCCAGCCAGGATTTTTGAACTACATAATTTAAGAGTGGATTTATTAATATTTTAATATATCAAAGTAGAAGAATTTGAACGGAAAACAGTTATTATTACAATTGACCGTAACTTTAAAAATAATGGAAATTTTTCAAAAATCCTACATCAAACTCAGTACAGAAGTTTTAAATACACGAGTAAAATATTATATTAGAAGCATTTTTCATAAAAAATGATTTGAAAGAACATCATTTTTTGGTAAAAACTGTTCTTGTAATACTATTCCAAAACAATTTTAAATGTACATTCTAATTCAACTGACATTAAATATCAGAAAACGTTTTCTTATAGCTTTTTTCAAACCACAGTCAATCATCTAAGTATATTCTGTTAAAAAGAAGTAATTAAAATGGAAATATAAATAAATAAATAATAAGAAGTTATAGTCATGAATTAAAAATAAAATTTATTTAACAATTCTTTTGTCTTGCAATCATTTTAATATCTATGTATTTTATCGTTCTGTGCATTCTTGCTAGAATAAGTATGCATTGAATAAACTGCTATGGAATAAAATGACCAAGTTGTTAGCTTAATAATGTAATTTTTCTTTCAGTCTGCTTCATCTTGCGTAATTCAATCTAGTTTTGTCACAATTCAGCAAAAGCTTTTTCCTATTTATATGCCCAACTGTATTCAATGCAGTTAAGCTTAAATTGCAATTGTATTGAAAAGAAGAATTAAGAGACTGTTATATATTTTCAGTTAGATCGATGCAATTTCGTCATGCTTCTTAATACACGTAGAGCGAAAAAAAATTACGAAAATTTCTATTATATTCAAACCTTAGTAACTCGCTATCAAATAGAAATACGCCCACGTACACATCCCACCCATATTCACGCCCACGTCATAGCTTAGCATTTTCACACACACATCGTTTCCTTCTTACTGATTATTCAATTTAATTTTAACAACGTACTCTTTTGAAATTTTCATCTAGCATGATGATTTTAAAAATAATTTAGCGTGCACATTGAAAGAGAACTTTAAAAAAATATTTGAGCAAAACAAGTTTGAGAGACTAAGCAATTTATATTCTTTCTTATTTGTATTAATTTAAAATCGATTATCTGTAAAAATTTGTTATTAAATCATGTATATTAAAAAATTCTAATTTGCTTAATTAACCCAAATACGAAATTTTTATTTCTATTTCAGGTGTATAAAAAAAGATTGAGTGGTGATACTACAAAATAACAATTTACTTAAAAATTGTTATTTCATGAAATTACGACATTTTCTTAGAACTTATAAAGAAGTATATAAATAAATTATAAAGAGTTCATTTCGGTTAGATTTATCGTGGGATGTGTGAAAAAACTAAATTGACATTGATATTTAGTCTGAAACTGTTATTGAGCACTTTTAGAGAGTGAGTGAGTGAATATTAACGTCGCACTGTTCAGTTACACGAGGATCAGCTGATGACTTCTGTAATTTTGGAACTGCCAAAACAAGAGGACGACACCTGATATAGCCCTTCTAATTACCACACTGACACTAACGGGAGTGACATTTGAGTTTTCGACAGACGAATTAGAGCATCGCCCCTACACAGCGGGTGGTCTTCAGGAGTATTAGCTCGAACTCATGACACGCTGGCTGAGTCCGTTACTTTGACCACTAGGCTACCCCTGTCATTACTACTTCTAGAGAACTTCTAGAGTAACACTGAAGACCCGCCTTGCAAAGGGGCATGATACACGTTAAATATATCGATGATCAAACGTTCTCCTATTGATGTGATGTGGTTAAGAGAGAAATGGTACCAGCTCAGATGTCGTCTTCGCCACTTCAACCATGTTTCAAAATTGTTTAAGTCCATCTCCAAATAGCCCAGACAGGCCTTTTTATAGTCTGACGCCAACATAATGTCTCTAAAGAACTTCTGATTATTATTTCTAAGAAGCTCCATACCTCTTTTGAATAAATTGAATGCATTTTAGCCTTTAGTAAACAATACCTAATTAATTTTGAATACTTTAATTTTGATTGTTGGTTCGGCTCTCCCCTGATGAGTCCTCATCAACAATCTGAAGTGTAACTAGGTAATGAATGCTTATTAATGAATGCTCGCAATAAAAAGTGACACGAGGGCTATTGGTGATAGATCCCACAAATTTTAGTCACGGTCAAGGGACGAGGACCACATCTGAGGTGGCACCTCCCTCTTCAAACTATCACCATAATACGGTAGAATTTGCTTATGTAACAGATTTAACGTGCATAAGTTCTCCTACATAGCAGGTCTCCAGTGGCACTGGGGTTCTAAACTTCGGCTACGAGCTCATAATCATTACCACAAGGCTACTGAGAACAAAGTTTAACTGGGACACCATTGGTAGCAACGACCATCGAAAGGTGATATGCGCAAAATTAGAGAGAGGCTGACAGTCGCTCACTTCTACAGGAACACAATGCCAGGAACATTCGATCTGGAATCTCGTTGAGAGGAATAGAATTGTTTTCAACCATGAATTTAAAACTAAGCCTCCCAATAACGATACAGCGCGCTTCGAGGTAGATCAGGTAGGCAGTTAGGACACTTAATGACGTTCGGGTCTTTCAGCCCGAAAGCTAGGAGTACTGATATGATGATAATTATTTCCTTTGGGGTTATATTCATGTTATCTCGCAGAACGGCAAACGAATTTCACGCCCCCAGCGTGTTTTCTAATTTTTACGAAATTCTGTGGTCTGTATTGAACAGTATAATATCGGGCTGAGCACGGCATACCTTTTTCTACTGTTTACCTTTGTTTCTTCAACACTTCTATAGCCAGCTTGATCACTAGAATACTCTCCAACAGAGCACGGTGGACTTTAATGAGCAGGTGAATCCCACGATCCCTGAATCGCGTCCATTATATTCGAAATTTGGAACACATGAAATCCTATGGTAGCGACATTCAACCTCTATGAATCAATGTCCAAGAACAGTTTTATCCAAAGGCTAAGCAATATATTACTTTATGTCAGTAACTGTTACCATCCTGAATAAAATACAAATTCTATGACATTAATATTAACGTTTTGTTTCTAACATGCGCATCATATCTTCGTCCCATGGATAAACTTTAGTATATCAGTTTTATGTTAAGGAAGTGTAAGTGAATAAAACTTAATATATTTTGTGTGACTTTATATTCTTATAACAATAAAAGTAACAAAACAAAACGTTTCCTGTCCTTGATGTTTTTACGAAAGATGTTTGTTGTGAATTATGGACCAGGTGGTCTGACTGGGTGGAGTGTGTAGATGACACCTACGCTCAGACCCTACGTGGTCTCTATATATGTCCTGACAGAACCATATAACAGTGAGTCTGGTTCTAGCCTAATGTTGTTCTTACCAAAATTGGTGTTTTCATTGTTGAATAGGATTTTATCTCGAATATTAGAATTTACTTCCTAATATTTCAGTCTATTAATTACACCTGATTAATTTATTGAAGATTAAGTTTATCGTTAAGTTATTATTGCATACCAATAAACTAGGAAAAGACTCTGTAGAACTCTAGAATCGTTGTTTATAACACCACACACGCGCACCAGTATTTATTATGTTATTACCTTTTTCAAAATTCCAACCCATATTAAGTATCCAATCTGGTGCTATGATGAAGCTATTCTCCTCAGTAATTCTGCGATTATTCATGCAATTACTGAATAATTAAGTTTATAAATAACGAAAATTTTTTTCTGGTCAATAATAAGATTAAAAATGCAAGAATTGATTTTCCGATGATTTTCAACAAATCAAAGCTAGATTCACTCCGGTTAAAATTTTCTTTTTTCAAACTTCTTAAATAACTTGAATTTGAGTCCTTACGTTTTTAAATGCAATACATGTTAATAAAGTTATTAGACCATAGCAAATGTACATAATCTATATATTATTTGTGTAGTCCACGTGATTTTCGAATGAATATGAAATTATTACAAAGTGTAAGCAGAACGAAAAACAAAACATTCCTAAAAATATCTTAGATACACTTTGAACTAGCTTAAATTCACAACTAATTTACTATCTTACAATTTTTCTAAATAGGGGTGCTGAAAATTTAACCTCATATCTAATACTGAAATCTATTCTGCAGTACGAAACTACATAAATAATTTAATAAGGCAAACACAGAAACGGAACGTAATTATAGTGCTAAAATAAATGACTTTTTCAAATCAATAAAACATCAACCGGGAGCGTCAGAAACATTTCAAAAACTATTTTAAAAGTAACTTTTTGTAACAAATAACAATGAGAAACTATACAACCAGGATCGAACGTCCATTCTCATATGGCAGACTCACAGTTTGAAAGAATGGGAATACTAACAATAACCCCAATATAATAACTGGGAAATATTGAAAATTCACCTCTTTCATTACTTTATCCGTTGAAAAAAAATTGATAAAATGTTATTTTTAAGAGCCCTGAAGACAATCAAATCACTGAGTTGTAAAAAGATAAAAAAGTAGAATCGCATCCGAAAACAACTAGAACAACAACTCCATTCAAATGCCAGCAGTTGCACAAATGACTTCTGACTCCAATTAAAATCGAATTTCAAAACCTTCTTTTCAATTCCTCGATCCGAAAAGCTCAATTTATGTACTTCTTCAAATTCCAGCCTAGAAAAAGCTTCTCCGTAAAGCGAGTTTTGCGATGGTAATAATAATAATAACCATGTTTCGAACAATAATAGCACGGGTAGCAATAATAAACCATAACACACGAGGCAAGCTACAGATATATCAATGGCAATCTGGCAGATCGCCAAAGAATGCCAACCTGGAAATCGTAATTGAAGAGCATGTTTTCCAATTGTTTGATGAGGCAGAGTTAGAGATATACGTGCGTTTATGTTATGGGAACGATATCTTGAGGCGAAAGTAAGTGAGGTTGAGCAGATGGAATATCAATACAGTCAAGTTCAATTGATGCAATTTTTCTGTCTTCTGTATTATTTGAAATGAGACATGACTGTTTGTGTCATTAGACATATGATTTTTCTAGCTGCTTTTTTTGTTCCTCTATCCCCAAATCGATACTTATACGTGTAGGAGACATGCATAAAAAATCTTAACTAATATCAAGATTATACAAGAGATCACGAATATAGAAAATAATTAATAAAAAAAAATTAGAGTGATAAGAAGTTTTTATTATAACAGTATGATATAATATTTGAATGATAAATCTGCTTAATAGCTTTAATAATTAAAACTTATCTATATACACGCTGAAATTTGTTACTTAAAATATAAATCAATGATAAACTTAAAAAAAGTCCTCTTATAGTAGTAATTTATATTTTTATAGCTATACATTCACGGTATAGAAAAATGTATTTTCTAGAATGTAACTCTTATAAGTAAAACTGTGAGAAATTTGAGTTCCACACAATTCCTTTTTAAATAACTAATATTTCTAAAATGTTTGCAAATTTTATTGAATATAAATAAATAATGAAAGAAAAGATTTATATAAATAAGAAAATAATATTACTTCTATGAATATTTATTGATGAGTATCTACTTACTATTAAACACTCACAATTTCTAATTCATACATACATTTAATATCTCGTACATTCTATGAAATACCATTGTGTTCCAAGACAAATTAATAATATAAAGCGAACTCTGCTATGCTTAATAATCTCTAATTTTGTGCAAACATTTTAATGCTAAGTAACGAAAAATACACCTTAGAATTTCGTTCAAAACACGGGCTAATACACATACAGAGATTTAATGACTACAAGACCCGTAAGTTCTGAATTGAAATTATGTTTGAGTCGGGCATAGATAGAATGTAATATTTTAAAGAACGAAAAGGATTTAATGACCAAGGCATAAAGGAGAACCTTCAAAAGGAATACAATAGGACAGTCTAGTCTTAGAAAACAAAGAGAATCAACGTCCAGCATGGACTAATATTCAATGGTGATCAAGATTATGAGTTTAGGGTGTAAATACTGGCTTAGAATTATTTCATTGAAAATAGTTTCAATCACAAATGGCGTGGAACTGATATTTCATGAAAATTGCCTCTCACTGCATGCAATTGTGGAGCCATTCAGTGAGGCTGGTGAAAATTATTTCAGTTAAAAGTTGTACATTAATTAAAAATCACCCTGTATAATGCTTATTAATGCAAAGGTTTCACTAGTAAAATTTAACTTTTTCTTAATATCGTATATAATTTACGCATTTATGCCGAAGCAGAACATCGATCTTTCCTACTATACAAGAGGAAAACTCACTTCAGATATATTTTGAAGCATTTTAATTTAACCTCCTGTGAAACATCACATTCCACTATTTTTTCACTTGCAAACTTCTGATATCAGTACAGAACAAATTAATTGTTGCAGACCAAAATTAACGTCTTTTAAAACCGTCATTTGATCCTAAAACATTAGCTGAAGAAAGGAATATAACTTATATTCAATTTTTTCAATGATATCCTTAAAACTTCCGACATATATTCACTTCACAGGATTACAACCATTAGAGAAGAAAAAAACTCTTATTATGCTATTGAATTGCGTGTTTCACCTTTTCTTTTATCAGTGTTGCCAAAAATCGCAATAAAATGATGATAAATTACCTTATTATGAAAAGCAGGAATCATTACTAGAACATAATTTTTCCAATAACTTTCTTCTAGTTTCCAATACGTTAATGGTTTTCATTCAGAATTCCACTAAACACGACATGAATACCTCCATACATAACCCCACCTATTTTCAGCTGAAGATGTCAATATTACATATGATATTATCTATTAGAATCTGCTTTTCCGTTGTTTAAACAAATAACAATGGATGAGAACTGTTCTAAGATGGGCAATAATAAAACCCATTTTTGTAGTAAGTATCTCAAAAGCAGTTTTGAAACTTTTCCCAAAGATGATTTTCAACTCTTCATTTTAGTTTTCCTAGAATTTAAAAGTAAGTTGATAATATTAGTTTAATAATCTAGTAGACTATAAACTAGTATTTTAACTATTTCGCACCTGTTTCATTACCCATTATTTAAATTTATCAGCCTTTGATGAAAATATTTCTCTTATATATTTAACTATGCATTTCAATATTAGATGAGTACGTAACTGAACGGAAGGCCACCGATGGTGAGGTTAACATATTTTTGACATATTAGAGGATATTCTCAAATCTGACCAGGCAGCAAAATCAACAGGAGAATCCTGAGCAAATATTCAAAAGCCCGTAAAGAGGTTGTTGCAAACTCCAGACTACAAGTATTATGCCATGGCACTTCATCTTAATAAAATAAGCATCCTTCCATCTAGTACATGCAAAATTTGTAATTCTGGCATCATGAATGCCGAGCATCTTGTATGCCCAGAACTAGATAAAGAGTCTCAAAAACGTGATGAGATAAGCAAACTATACTGGAATGCCAAAACTTTTATGAAATCTTTGTAAAGACTACATCTCTTATATTCCTTTTTCTTGTTTAAATTTTTAATTTTTTGCTTTTGTTCCCATGATAATTTATCCTGGATGTTATTTTAAATGTTTATACTCTTTTATTATTTATCATTATTCTTCTGCATTTCTTGAGCTATTTTATATGTTTGGATTGATCTTTTCAATACTGCCATATGTAACAACAACAACACGTTGTTGCATTCAGAGAAAAATGGAATCTAACTTGATGCTTTTATTACAGCATAAGTAATTCTTTTTAGGGAGGACCTTTCCTTTTATCAGGATCTTAAGGAACGTTAGGCAATAGTAATCTAGTGGTCATGAACACAATCTCGTGGCCGGCTGGTCAGGAGTTCGAGCACAAATGCCGCTGAAGACCCGCCATGTAGAGCGCAAGGCCGCTTTTCCGCGTGGACACGCTAGGCTCATGCCTAGGACACAAAAAAATTGAAGGGTGGATAAAAGATAAAAATTTTTTTAAAAAAATCCCTCCTGAACCAAAACTGGCAGGGCGAGAACTGATGGAAGGGAGGGTGAAAAAATTTGAAGTGCTTAGGGCACCGAGGATGTTAAAAATGGCCCTGGTAGAAGGGCTTATGCATGTTAACTCTGTCGTGGCTCAAAGGTTTTTTGCGGGAGTAGCGTTATATGGTAGACTAGCCGTTACCCTCCCGCTTCGCTGGGTATTTCATGATGTTTTATAAATATATCTGTTTATATTCTGACAGACAGACAAAAATTTTAAAAATTGTTTTTTTTTGTAATGAGTACCGTATATACTTTTAGTGCATTAAGTAAAAAGCTGCTAATTTGAAATTACAAACAGACACTTCAATTTTATTTATTTGTATAGATATAGATTGGGATTATAATAACTATTGTTTAAATGTGACTAAAAATGTAAATAAAAAAAAGAAAAGATTAAAACTAACCGTAAAACTTATCAATTTTTTGTTTCTTGCATTGCTTTTTACTTATGAAGCCTTGATTTATTATTTTTAAAAGTGCATCCGAAACAGCCGATGCTCTACTTAACTGAACAGTGAGATAACTATCATAAAAAAAATTATGGCACGTGTCAGCGTATTATCATGTGCGCGTAACACTGTTATGTCTCATGAAGAGCATCGGTCGCCAGTAACCAAAACAAAGACTTCATTAGCTCAGCTTGGCGTTCAATTTGGCGTTCATCTTGGCATTCAGTTTCACGTTCACCCGTATAGTTTCCGTTCCCGTAAGAATACGGGAATAAAATATAGCCTATGTTACTCCCCGTTAATGTAGCTTTCCATTAGTGAAAGAATTTTTAAAATCGCACCAGCCGTTTCCGAGATTAGCCGGAACAAACAGACAGACAGACAGATAGACAGACAGACAGACAGACAAAAATTTTAAAAATTGGTTTTTTGTTATGAGTACCGTATATACTTTTAGTGCATTAAGTAAAAAGCTGCTAATTTGAAATTACAAACAGACACTTCAATTTTATTTATTTGTATAGATTGTACGGAGAGGAACATCTCAAGTCTCACTCTTGTCACTTGACCTTGGTTTAATATTACTGAATCCATTGTCAATGCCCCTCGTGTTACTTTATCGTGCGACGTTAATAAACACTCAGTCACTAAGAGAAATTAAAACACAACTCCTGTTCATTCGTATCAAAATAATTTTTTATAAAAATAACATGAGCCCATAATAGTCTGAAACCCATTCTTAAACATTTTGGATTTTTATTTGATATAACTCAATATTTAAGAAGATAATATAAATGCGTAAAGTAAAACAAATCCAAAATATTAACGTGTATAAATGTTCCATAAGTTTACAGATATTTCGTTTATCCACCTAGATCCGATAAGCTTTATTCTTTTGTAAACACATTGTTCATTATATTCCCGTCCAATCCAGGTGCTTCACGGATATTTCCTCCAGAAATGCAAAAGAAAGGCGTTTTAAAAAGCATTTCTTAAATATTTCTGATGTTTCAGACAGCCATCATCAGTTCTCAAAAAGGAAAAAGCTCGTTTGAGTTTTCCGTCTGAAAATGGCTGTCCATTTCCTTTTAGAATGCTCCCAGTTATAGTTCTTCGAACAATGAAAATAACTTATAAAATCAATAGTGCAAAGCTATCAGCAGTGGGAATGCATTTCGGTCGTTTAAGGAAAATAGCCATTTATCCAGAGGTAACATTTTTCAAAAACAAAGCAAAATCGCAAACATTATTGTCTGAAGAATTTCGTACAGTCTTCTGATGTATGCTGAGGCTATTATTCATACAAAATGCATCATTATGATGCATGAGTAAAAACTGAAATGTTCTTTTTTTTTTAGAAATTCAAAAAGAAGTGTAGTTTATGCAAAGGTAAGGTAAACTTTTCTAAGCGGTGTTTATAAACTTCTGTTAGGTCCTCTAAAAAAACTTCTGCGCTTTAGGTAATGGATATTGTTATTTATTTTTTCTTAAAAAATGTTTATTTTTGAATTTTCGGTAACACTGTAGAGAGATGAAGTTATATTTTTGTTTTAAAAGTTCTCAGCGTTCATGCTTTTAGATACTATGTAACAATTCATACTTTTCAAATCTAAAGTTTAAAATATTTATTCAAAGAAGTTATTTCAAAATTTTAAAAACCTATATATATTCACCGAAAGAAAAATAAAGTTTTATTCCATGTGTTTTATTTGTATAAAAAATAAAATGACAATCAATCAAGACAATTGTGTTTGGATTTTTCCAAATAGAAAGAAATATATGAATAATGAAGAAATAAAATATAAAATCCTTTTTCTGATAATGAGCCGGCCATGTAATTATACCAATTGCAATTTTTTATTTCACGTGTAAATACTCAATGGGCTAAGTTCATGTGACGTCATAATCACATGATAAATGCAATCTCGTGCGTCCAGTCAATTAATTCGTACACCTTACTGTTGCCAACTTTTACTTTTCACAAAAGTTTTCTTTTAAAAAAAAACTATAGTTAACAAAAATAACACTCATAAATAAACAAAAATAAGTTTTCTTTTTAAATCTTTTAATTTTTTGGAAGTTTTTTCCATTTATCAAATTTGATACTGTATCAGGATTTTACTAGCACAACAACTGTTACAATTGTAATATCAGCTTTGAATTCAACGAAAATCACGTGAATACATTTATCATATGATTCTTATAAATTAAGTCCATTAGATCAATAATAATATGAATTAACTCTGATCTTAACTTTTCTCTGTCATTTACATTTGGCGTCAGATAGCAAGTAGTTCGCTAAGGGAAAAAATTGCTTGGTTTTATAATAATTTGAAAAAGAAGTAGTAAACAAAAAACGATGAAACAATTTTTCAAAAAAAAAGATATCAATAATAATTTATTTCCAATTTATTTAAAAAATACAGATTTATATGAATTTAAACATTAAGGCATAAGGATTTATAGCTGTAAATTCTTAACAAGATAATGCACACACAACACAATTTTTATTTATAATTTTAATTCTTAAAAAAATTATATAGTTTTTTTGTAATAATTATAATTTTTCCTCTTCTATTCTTCTCTCCTCTTTGTCTATCTGTCCCTTCTCTATTACTCTCATTGTCTCTCCCTCATTCTGTTTCGCTCTCTTTGTGTTACAAAGTAATTTTCTACATAAAAACGGAGTGTGTTTCAAACAAAAGATTAATAATTTTAAAGAAATAGGATTCCTATAAGCTAGTGAAAAATAAAATATTGTGATACCAGTATTGTTGTATTTGATAATATGCTCATTTCGGTCAATCGGGTCTCATTCTCAATCGGGTCATTTTTTAATATTATACAAATGTAACCTTTCATTACTCTTACTGTTAATTTTTTTTCTATAAACGATACATTTTACAAATTTCTATTTTAATAGAACAAAAACATTCACAGTAATCATTTGTGATATAACCATCTTATTGTAGATAGTTAGAAAAATATTTAAAATACTTAATAGAGAATATTCTTAGAAACTATATCATTTTTTTATGCTAAAGAGTAACATTTTGATTATTTTTTTTCAAATAAAACACTTTTTCGTAAATATGTATTTCTTTTTTCAAGATACATGTTGTGGGGGTGGTGTGTTTGGCACCCCTCTATCACCGTCTTGCCTACCTAAAGGTGTGGGGGGGGACAAAGCATCACCAGCAATTTCCATAATAACTATTATATTATTTCTCTTCAAACACGTTTTTGATCAATCACAAGTGAAACTACAAAAGGAAACCCTAGGAGTGATATATACAGTGAGCAATCTAATCTCATGAATATCTCTAAGTAAACACGACTAAGTGAACTAGACAAGGAGAACAAGCGCTAGCAATCCAATAACTAAATCTAATTCGATCTATCTTAGATCCTCAATCTAATAATTTACTATCTTAGCAACTACTTCCTTAACTCGCGCGCGTTATATTTCTGAATTATTCTAATATTCTCACCTACGTATCATCGCAACAGCTCTCCGGCTCCTTCTATCTTACATCTACAAAACCTTGACTTTATATAGTCAAACTAATTTAAATATCAGGGTTTCTTCTTGAGAGGCTGTGAATTAACGTGAATGCTAGCCCCAAAGTTTCCCCAAGAGGATTAGTGGAATAATGACGCGTGTAGATCCGTCACAATGTTATGTTTTTATTTTTAGGTGTTATGATGCTTAAATGTGTCACATGAAGTAAAATATTGCTACAATTAATATATATATATAAAGTTAATTATATGTAAATTTTTTAGAATTAAGTGGACAAAATATTAACCTGGATTTTCAAGTCCTGTACATCGGCTCCATGGGAACAGAAAAACCGCCTACATCACTTACATCTGCTTCATCCAACAAAGAAATACCAAATTTCGTCGGCCACATGCAGCATTTCATCTTCAATGGTCAACATTTCTTCGATATGGCTAGAAGTGGTCAGATGACTAACTTCAAAGTAAGTGACGTTGGATATCTTGAATACCTTTGTCTCCCTTAAAGTTGAAATAATTATTATAACCCCTTACCAGCAAATATTTAACTCACACTTATTTTTAAAATTTTTGTGTGTGTTAATTTTAGCCGTTGCATTTTGTAAATAATTCCAACGTTTCGGGTTTTTTTATTTTATTTTAAATGAATATGTGTCAGGTATCAATTGTAATTTAAAAAATAGCGTTGAAATTTATTCTGAATATGTAAACCAATTTTAATAGCTCTACAACAGCAATTACTCAATGTTTAACTTTTTAATAATTAGAGATGAAACATTTTGTAGTTTCTTATACTCTTAGAAGCTTTAATAAGTATTATATTAATTCACACGCACACACATACGTCACGCACGCAAATACTCAGCAAAGCAAAGGAAGCAGAAAAATTTTACCAAAATTTTATTTTGAGGTTACATTTAAAATTTTAGAACTTAAAGTTAAATGCTTAATTAAACTTAATATCAAATCTATTAAATAGTGAGAAATATTTCTAAACGAAAAGAACTGCTATCAACATACCCTCTTTTCAGATTTTAGTTATACTAAAATTTTGAATGGAATAGAAAGAATAATTATAGCAAAAAATGGACTGCGACAGAAAAACATCGTAATACATTGTAATATTATGATTGCCCCTCCAAACATTCCCTGAAGAAAACTAAACTAATAAACGATAGATAAAAACTTTCTTTACACAAACACGAGGAGCCTTAAAATTTTACCTTGGATTTCTGAATACTTTTATTCTATTTTCAGTTATTGGGGTTCAAGGAAGGGTGTGTATGTTAAACCGTGAAATTTCATATGTTTTCTCTTATTTTCATCTGTAACTTTCTCCCCAACGGGAGTGAGGTCAGAAAACAGACATTTCTCCCACCCTCAGGATGTCCGGTGTCAGCTAACTTGACCAGAGGCATTTAGAATATTTGGAAGATACCTAGTAGGTTTTTTCAGCCCCGGGATCCCGGAATTCCGAAATTCCTGGATCCCGGTATTTTTTCTAAACCGGAAATCCCGGAATTAAAATAGCTAATTCCGAGATTTAATTTTTGTCTAAATTATATTTAAAAATTTATATAATAAAAATTTTCTAAGAATTTAATTTTTTTTAAAATTTGCATTCTGTTTATGAAATATGTACGTAGAATTTTTTTCCCCAATTATAAGTGCTATATGTAAGAAAAATATATGCACAGTATGGAAGAACGTCGCAAAGATCTAAGTGGCTCACTGCAATGCTTAAACAATAATATAAGCAGCATCACAATAATAGATTTTGTCACAGTTCCTTCAATTAAATGCCGTTAATTAATAGCGCACCTGCTTGGAAGACTTGAAACACTTCAAATCCCATTGCATTACTAACTGCTCATGCAACTGGATCTTCAATTTCAAATGAGGTAACACTTGAAATTGATTCACATTCTGATTCAATAACTGGATCAATTTATATACAAAAACCATTAGATGAAGCAGAACTAAATAAAGTTATCAAAGAGGTATATGCACCAATGAAGTCTATTAGATTTGAGACACTGTCATCAAAAATTCAAAAAGAAATGTCTCTTTTTTGAAAATGGAGGGAGACGTGGTGAGTACCTGGAAAGAACATACTTCTATTTAATGACGATAATACCTACTAGTAAAGAATTCAAACATGCATTTTCTACGGCAGGACAATTTGTAACAAAAGTAAGAAGCCGTTCCAACGATGAAACGCTGGAGGAGCTGTGTTTTTATAAGCTTATTTACAAAAACACAAGAAATGAAGAATTGCTTTTTCTTTTAAATTTCATTATGTGCTATTCTTATTTGTTTTTTATGATGAATTAATTTTTTTATTTGTTTCATTAAAATAATATTAAATCAAGGTTTAATTATATTTTCAGTTTTATTATGTGATTTCAACTATGCTAATATGTAAGTATTTTTAATAAATAGTCCAATCCTAATCCCGGGATTTAGATAATGTAATCCCGAAATTGAAAATATGGCACGGGATTGCAAACCTTAGTGTTGCTTAAAAAATTTCAATCGAAAAAACCATTAATGTGACTTTCTACTTTACCTCGGAATCATGATTTTGTAAAAGCGTAAGAATGATTTTTTTTTTATTTAGGGTCAGTGTTTTTTGAATATACTTGTAAAATTCTCTCAAAAATATTATTACAAGAAAAATATTGAAACGCAATTTTTTGGCAAAATATGAAGAAAGAAGAACATTTTCAAAACATTAATCTGTTATGAAATTTTTTTTTCTAATTAATAATATTTTGCCTATATATAGCTAAAGCTTCTTTACCGAGCCTAAAATCAGGCTTTAAAAGCACACAAGAAGAATATGTATTATCTTACAAGTGGATTTTTTTATTTATATTTTAATAAATCGGAATTGAGAAATTTTAACAAAAAGCACCCATTATTATTTCAATCGATCGTAACTTTGAAAACAATGCGAATTTTTTAAAAATCTTGGTTTAGACTCTGTATAGAAACCTTAGATATGTTAAAGCAAAATATTATTATTATAGAAGTATTTTTGTAGAAGGAGAATATTTTGAAAATAGATCCATCTTTGTCTTCATTTTTTGCCCTAAAAATTCCATTTAAATAATTTGTTAGAATAATAATATTCTTAAAAAGAAATTTATATTTATATTATAATTCAAGTGACACTTGATATCAAACAAAGCATTCATGTATACGCATTTGCAAAATCATGGTTTCGAACGTATTCAAATACCTTAATCCGGGAGCTGGCGCGCGGGGCACAGAGTCACCCCAGGCTCACGAAATACTTAATTCTGAGAAAACTGTTTATTTGTTACCAATGACCTTGACAGTATCCTCCTAAATTACAGTCTTTATGGGAACTAAAATGTTTTTGTCGCATATTTCCCTCTCTTTTAGAAGTGTGGCAAACGGTTTTTTTTGTTTTTGTTTTTTTTAACAATTTTAGTCACTTGTTTAAACCGAGTTCCTCGCGTGACCATTTTATTTCCAAAATATTTTCCAAGAACACATGCTACATTTTCCCCTGCGAGCAGCTTAATTGTTTTGATTGCTTTGTTGTACGACTTATTATGGTTTATATATGTAAATGAGCAGAATATAAAAAAAGAAATGAGCATCTGTGATCTCTATTGAAGGAAATTGAAACTGATCAAGCAAGGGAAGAACCTGCTGAAATAATGCCTATTTAATTATGATAGCGAAAGTAAATTTTAGAAAAGCAATGAACATGAAACGTTTGAGTTGAAAGGAAAGTTTTCAAATGCTACCTAAAAATATTAAGCAAGAAAAATATCAAGCCGCAAGTGTACATAAGACACACTGCGCTCTGTCAAAAAGACACAAGCAAGAAAAAGTTCAAAATATTATTTGTCGATCATCAAATGGCATTAAAACCACAATAACTTGAACAAAATAAGACAGTTTTGCTTGTAAATATTATAAATGAAAAGTGTCTGTGATTTGTGCACTTTATTAAAGTCACACACATTTGAAACATTTTAGTTCAGTTTGGTTGGATTTTTTCTCAAATTATCAAAGAAAAATTTAAAAGTCCTTAAAAGTAGGTATAAGTATATTTTCTCTTAGTTAAATTATTCACTGGAATTACATTTTTATCGTGTACAATATAAATAATTATAAAAAAGGATTGGGGTGACTCAGTCACCCCGCGTGAACATTAACGTTAGTATCGTGTGCACGCCTGCTCCCGGGTTAAAAGGAGCTTTTTCATTTATATGTAACGTACTCCTAAAATTTAGTTCCTTATTGGTGAAAGGGTTGCGTGGCAGGAGCGGACACATAACATTTCGTGGGCTGAGCGGACACTTTGAAACTCATCGTGGTTTGAGCGGACACATCCCCCCCCCATCTTAGAACAGATTCGATTACCGAATTACAAGGATAAATACATTTTTGCCAATCAAATTTAATTACTTGTATTAAATTGTTAAGATGTTATAGTGCGAATACATTTTAAACATAGCGAAATGTAATAGAAATAAAAACTTTCAGATAAATATTTAAAAATTAATAGTAAGTAACAATATAATGAAAGGTATGAACAAATTTCAGGAATTTTATGGAAAACTGTATTTTAGAGTCAAATAAATATTAGAACAGGTGCAATAGCCATACAATTAATTAGTTTCATGTAAATTAGTAAAAATAAATACTAGAAGTCATGATTCTAACATAAACAAAACGAAAAATCATTTAGCTGACTAATTTATTGATAGCTAAAATAATACTCCATTGATGGCTAAGAGATCAGATAAATTTAAATAATAAGTCTCACATAAGCATATTCCTGAATACGCATTACAATCATGAATCACAAACTTTAACTTCTACTTAAGAATTGTTTTATTAAAATGCATGCTTTCCTTCCTAAATTTACAGTGACGGGTACATCATTATATAGTACACACACTGTTTTGAATCGGAGATAAAAGTCTTTTATTTCCTTTTCTTCCTATTGTCGTTACCATAACAACATCTGATGCGGAAGAAACTGGGAACAATGGCTTATTTTTAGGATGTAAATGGTTAGGAATGTAAGAAGCCATAATGAAGAAAAGGCTGAGTCAAATATTTAAAAAAAAGCAAGGTGTAGTTAAGATGGTTATAAACAACCGTGTGTTCGTAATGCAAGACATTTATTTATGATTGGATTTCTAGAGAAGTTCTCCAGTTTTCTCCTTGCATTATGTTTGGTAATATTTTCCTCGCAATAAACAAAGATATTTTGAGTGCGGCTGGCATATCTTAATGTATGATTCCTTTGAAATATTTTTTGTATTAAAAGATTTATCGTTCCTTTAAGGATTTTAATAATGTCATGAACTTATATTAAACTACTGTAAAACTCAAATACAAAAACAACCTTCAGAATGATTTTTAAAATGATACTTTAAAAATACTTTTTTATTTATTTTATAATTGATGACTTTTATTTTAAATTTATTTGTATAATCTAAATGAAATATCACTATAAAATTTCCATTAAGGAGGTTTAATTTTTTTATTACTAGAAGTTAACGTTTTTCTATTGATAAAAAAGGAGCAGTTGATTACTATACTGGTAGATCTGACTGAATAACATCAGAGAGAGAAAATAAATATAAGTTTAAAAATACGCTTATTATACACATAAAAAATTTATTTTAGTAAAACTTGTAACGGATGTCCCCTCACATCCGTCAGTGTTTGGTAGTTAGAATAAGGATAAGCCATAATCAAAACATAATTTACTAATCCTTTAATAAGTCTCAACACAACCCAGGCTAGGAAATGCACCTTTTTTTAAGTATTGGAACAAAAGCGAGGTAGACGAGATATTTAATATTTAATTATGAATTGAATCTTTTACTTTTGGAACGTTTTGGTAATATACGTTCTAAATAATAGTAATTCCTTTCTTAGAAATTCGACTTCTAGTCGATAATATTATAATTCAAATATATTTTTATTAACTAAATCATCAATTATAAATCTTAAATATTAAGTAATTAATCAGCGAGTCACTCTCGACTAGCTTTCGACTACTTTTCGTTAATCACTAAATTCTATTATATAACTCCTAACCTCTCTCTCTTGAACCTAAAAGTTAATGCTTAAATATAAGCCTTGATTTACATAAACCGCATCTCTTCTTCGGGAGAAAGTTTTCAATAGAACAATATTCAAAGAAATAAATTTTCCCCAAGAGGATTAGTAGGTGGCTCGTGAATAGACCTGTAACAAACTCATATATATATATATATATATATATTCTTTTAACAATTTCACCCCTCCTCGGACTGAATATATTTCTCAATATCTAGATTATGTTTTTCAAACTTCAAAATTTGAAACAACTAGCTTCATTTATGATGCTTGCCAATGATATTTAGAGCCCTCAGGTGTAATTTCAACAAGATTGCTTGTCCAGCTATGCGGAAAAGATGTAAATGAAATCTGGAGGAAAATATTAAATGTATATATATGAAACACACTAATAATAACAAAGTCAGAAGAATAGAAGGAACTGCAAAATAAAAATGTCCATTGAAGGGAAAAAATGAGAAAAATAATGGAAATCTAGGAAGTCAAAATGCAGTTCCGGGCTTAAGGATCTTACACGAGTTCAGACTAGTTTGATGATATCACCCCTCCCCCACCTTTGCGACTTGGTAGCAAATATGGAAATATCCAAAATTCAAAAGAGTTATATATATATATACAATAATACATCGACTTGCGCGAACCCGCAATTACACGATTTCCAAATATCTTCGATTCGTGTTTAGTTTTTGTAAGAAAAAAGAATTTAGTAATGTGATTGAAGAAGTTGTCGATCTTTCCAGGCAAATTAATTTAAAGGTGTATAGTGATAACGTGCAAGAGCTGCTGGATTCCCACAACCAGGAGCTGATAATGGATGAGCTCACATAAATGCATGAGCAAGAGCAAGACATTGAGGAACTTGAGTCTTTAGACCCAAATCAATCAGGAGATCGAATAACGGTTGGGAATTTGATAGAAGACCTGTTTAATTGAAAAAGGGATACAAATTTTAGAAAATATAGACTCCAACGATGAATATATTTTTCAACAAAGTAAAGAATAAAAAATTGCTAGAATGCTACGAGGAAATTTTGAGAAGGAAAAAAAATCTTTGAGCCGGCAGACTCTTTTGTTTGATTTTATGAAATCTTCTACATCAAAATAGCTTCGGTTTGCAATTTTGTACTTATGCTATCTAAGATTTTATTTAAAAAGTTTAGTTATAAATCATTATCTTCTTTCTTCTTTCCAGCCCAACTAAATTTCAATTCAACTATTCCTTTGTGAAGGTAATTTATTACAAGTGATAGATCTAGATGTGGGAGAAAAGTATTGTAACCGAATTGTATCTAAATATTCCAACAATGCTTACTGAACCATATCGGTAGAGTTAAAAAGCCTCTAAATAATCGCTTATCATTAATTAATGCTATTTTTAAAAAAATACTAACCTGACATGAAATGATTAAGCAATCTCTTGTGTACACATTACCCATTATTTAATTCATTTTTTTTAAAATTCCATCAATTGATAATTTATAACCGAAGCTGTACTGTTTTAGATTAGACTATACAAAAATAATTCAAGTACTTATCGATCTTATCTGTGAATAGAATGAAAATATGTTGGTTCAAATCTTTGAATATTAGCTAAACTATGTGTAAATACAAATGAGATGTTTTTTCAGTCAAAATACTAAGTAGTATATGGTGCGTGTTATACTCGCATAATTAAGCAGTGTTGTAAATAAATTATAATATGAATATATATTTCCCAAACATTAGAGTCAAAAAGGAATACAAACTAATAAGAAATTATTCTCTATATTTAAAAAAAAACACTCATAAAATTTCAATTTGTGCCAAAACTGAGAACATTATGCCTTACAAAACTATATAACGTTGCTACAGAAAAAATACAATTAGATAAAGTTTTTATAGTTTTGTCAAATAATTCAGATTTATGCTTTCGAAATTACAAATAATATCGAAGCATTTAAATCTTTTTTCTTGATAATATTTAAATCATTTAGTCTTCCCACTTTATTTTTATTAAATATGAATGAACTTGAAATAGTTTTAAAATGATACATTAGCATTATAAAAAAGGCAGAAAATATTAAGATTTTGAGCTCAGGAAAATTATTACAAAAAATACATTCTCTGCTAAATATAAGACCTTGAAGATCCAAAGGAGATTTTGCTGGCCATTCTGTTCGACAAAGTCCCTCTTCCTCAAGAAAGTCTTCGACAAGATTAGCTATGTGTGGCCTCTAATTATCTTCCATAACAATAAAATCTTGACCCATTGCTCATTGGAATGGGTCTCACATGATGTTGAAGAACATCTTTATATCGCTGTACGGTAACAAAACCCACATCAAAAATAAAAGGGGCACATACTACTGGAAGTCGGGCATAAAGGACATTCTCAGTTAAGCGTCTGTAAGAAGTTAGTCTAGAAATTGTCTTTTTAGTGGCAGCAGCAAAGTTCTGAACAAGCTCTTTAGCTGCCATGTCTCTATAACAATGTGCATTTATTGTCAAATATCGATCTTCTGTAGTTGTTGCAGCTTTTGATCAGCCTTGTTCAAGTCTTCTAACAACAGTATTCGTTTTTTAAATGGTTTCCACAATCTGGATATCACCATTTCAGAAACATTTAATTTTCGAGCTACTTCTGCTTGAGACATTTCACTCAAAATTCACCCATCTGTACTGTAAAAACGGTTTTAACGTTTTTTGCTCAAAACGGCTATAAAAATTCTTTTTATCAAGCAAAACTCACAAAATTAAGATATGATGCTTACTTTTGCTCAGTTTATATATATTATAAGTTTTAAACAAAATAGTGGGGAAAGGTTTTCTTGAAATAGTGGGGAATTTACGTTTATAACGTTAATTTTGGACGCCAGTGTACTTAGCATAATACGAATTTTCTCAGTACTAATTCTAAAAATGCCTTAATTTATATTGTTTGGTCAATCAGGTTCGAATCAGCATCAGAATAATTTGTTCAGTGGCTTTTTCAATCAGTCATCGTAGACAACTCATTAGTGTACTTAATTTAAATTTCAATTCAATCAAATACAACAGTAAAACATTAATTAAAGTTTAATAGTAAATGGAGTACGTCTGCACTCGTTCACGTACAGAAGATCTATGATCAAAACAAAAAAGGTTTTTACAACCAGCGCCCTCTATCCTGATAGGTTCTACCATATATTTAAGATTAGAAAATATGACACACGGTTTGGTACAGAGATTATATTGTACAAGCACATTGTTAATTGGGTGTTTCTTCCAAAACTCAGTTTCATCAATTGCAGAGAATACTGGTGCTCATTCACTTTTTAGAATTTAAACTTCTCAAATCAGATAATTTATCAACGCTCTTCACATTTTGTCAAACTTTACCTAAACTTCAATTTTTTCTACAAAAAAAAAAAAAAAATTAAAAAAATCTCGGTTAAATATTGCAGTAGAAGTTACGGAAGAGAGAGAAAAATATGTTCCCAGCACACATGCTTGCTACACATCAAACTCTTGTTTTGATTCATCCATCTCACTTTCAAAGAGAACGATTTCTTCGACAAGGAACATAAACTACTTCTCAATTCATTTGTCTTATTTCCCTCCAGGTGACAGCCAAATTCGGCAAGAAAGATGAAATCGTTCATCATCCAGTGACATTCAAGTCTAAATTCACCTTCATCGGCCTGTCACAGCTCAAAGCCTATTCCTCGATGAATCTCTACTTCCAGTTCAAGACCTTAGAGCCCAACGGTCTGATACTTTTCAACGGCGGTAAGGGACAGGACTTCATTGCCATCGAGTTGGTAGACGGACACCTGCACTACATTTTTAACTTGGGAGATGGACCTCGAAAAGTCAGATCGAACACCAGAACAACGTTGAATGATAACCAGTGGCATGCAGTCACTATAGGTAAAAGATATATCATTCTCTGAAAAGCATATATTAATGGTTCAGTTCTGAGACCTTTGTATTCTTAAGAATAGGTTGGGTTTATTTTATTTATTTTGGGGATTATGACAAATATACTCGGATTTTTTAAAGATTATCAAAATGTGCTCTTTCAATTCTTAATATTAGTTCACACTCTCCCTATATATATATGTTTTTTTTATTTATAAATCTTGTCCAAATTTTTAATCGCTTATAAAATACTTTCTATTTATCTATTCAATACCAAATACATTTTTTAAAATTGTATTGGATGACACTGCATGTTAATACAGTTTTTTTTTCAAATATTAATTCATTAATTAAATTTAAAAATAAATAAATAGTAACAAAAAAATAACAGTCCAACAGCATATATAGAAAGGAAAGTCGTTTGTGTTGTGTCCCTGTAGCGCGTTGAACTTCCAACCCGAAGGTCGTGGGTTTGAATCCCACCTATGGCCGCGGTAGCCGAGTGGTCTAGGCATCGGATCGTGGCTAGCATGTCATGAGTTCAATCCAAGTACCACTGAAGACCCGCAGTGTAGGGGCGCGATGCACGTTAAATATGTCAAGAGCTCTCAAACGTCCTACCGTTGGTGTGGTGTGGTAGTTAGGAGAGGGGGTGCCAGCTCAGGTGTCGTCCACGTCACTTGACCATGGTTCAAAATTTAGCGGACAGTCCCCAAAAGCCCTCGTGTAACTGAACAGTGGGACGTTAATATTCACTCACTTGAATCCCACCTGGGATTGCCTAATTTCTGAGAATGTGATTTATTTTTCATTATACTATTTTATTAGAATAATTAAATTTAATTAATGAATAAATAGTAACAAACAAGCAAAAAAATAGTCCAACACCCTATATAAGCCGCCCATACGGTATAGTGGTCAGTGAAGCTGACTGCGGTGCCGTAGGGAGTGGTTTGAATCCCGGAGAAGGCATGGATGTTTGTGTTGTAATCCTTTCTTCTGTCTGTGTTGTATGCCCCCGTGTTATACATTGCGTGGGGCACGGGGTTTATAAATGTTAAACAAAACAAAAAACACTCTATATAGAAAAAAAAGGGAAAATCGCTTTTTATTTTGTCACTTAATATTGTAATTCTGGCATATGTATATACATATTTATATTAATTTTAACTATTTAATAAAAAGTAACTAAATATAAAATTTTTCTTTGTTGACCAAAGTAGGAATTGACTTAATTTTTTAACACCCTTTTATAAGTTTCACTTGTATGTAAGGGCATCTGAGAACTCAATTTTTGCCCACTTTAGAAGGTCAAATTAATTCGAAATTTTGCTCACTTGTCCAGGATCGATGACGATACAATAATTCAATAATTTTGTTCCGCTGACCTTATTAGGATCATCAGGATTAACGGTTTCCCCTTTTCAGATCCCATTCCACATTTGGCGACTAATTTCAGATCCCATTTCTAGATTTGGCGACTAATTTCAGATCCCATTTCTAGATTTGGCGACTAAAAGATTAAGTAACAACAAAGTTCGATTACATATAAAAGGGTGTTTTTTAGTTTTTTTTTAAACTATATTTTATTAGTTGTTTCACTAAACATTTTATGAATAATTCGCGTTTTAATATTTATATGTAGGGTTTGATTTCTGAGTATTTTATGATAGGTAACGTTTTGGTTCAAATGTTTTACAGTTACTATTTATAAATTGTTTTAGAATAGAATTGATTCAATGTTCTGCCTGATTAAAAACTACGCATTTTAAAAATCGTATACCTAACTGGTCTTAAACATTACTTTAAATTATACTTTTATGAGCCTGCATTTAATTTAAAATTAACTATATGGATTCCTAAAGGCAGTGGACGTTCGGACATGTGTTCTCTAAATTCAAGTCCTTCTTGTATGGATTATGTCAATAAATTGGATAGTGCATATTTTTTTAAATAAACTTGCTTCGATTTTTTTTTTCAATTTTAAATCTACATATTTAATAGCAAAGGATTACTCACAAACTTTCTCCCCAAAATTCCTTCAAAAAATTGATAAGCGCTCCCATATTCCTTAAAATCTAAAATTCTAATAATAATTTCAAAAATTTCTGAAGATATAATTTTTTTCCGAACTTAAAATGTTTGTTTTTAAAAGTTTTGAGATGGATTCATATAAAAACTCTTGCTATGAGATTCACTCCGTTTATAATTTCTGCAAAAGCAATGCAACTAAATTTACCTTTCTCAATATTTTTCATTATATTATCCATGTTGTATTGAAGGATAATACTAAGGTATACAAATTTTGTAGTTAGAAAATACATTCAATTCTATATTTAAATTATATTTTCCATTATAAAAATGTTATATTTTATTTTTAGAGAGTTTTTCTAAGTAAAAAATTATTTAATCCTTTAACTGAAATTTTTGTCTGAATCTTTAAAAAGAGCAAGTGATTCCGAGCTATTAATTTTTAGAACCAATCTAGTATAATAGACTTACGAGTCTCGAAAAACCGAAAAACCGAGTTTAAGCAAATTCATTCTCCTTTTTCTTGGAGTTTACTTTTCTGGCTAAAAATAAAGTTCAAAATGTTTATTCATTCAAAATTTCAACGAAATTCTATAATATATTTAATTTATATCCTTCATTAATCATTAATTCCCTCCAACCAATTTATATGCTATATATTATATATTATATATATTTTTTATATATATATATATATATATAATTTTAACAATATTTATTAACTGCTAAAGTTATGTTTTACTTTTAAGAATTTAAATTTATACGTTATATTTAAAAAAGGGAAAAAAATACGTAAAATATTTAACTTGTGGCTTTTTTTTGTAATGTGTGAATCATTTATTTTATTTTATTGTTAGAAGAATTCAGATTTGTTTTCTTTTCTTTTGTATCGTACGTTGTTCATTAATAGTTATTCCATTTTCTCGTAAAATAAATAAGTTTTCTTTCTTTTATAGTACTTCCTAAATCTTCCACTATTCTTTATATGTTTGCCTTAAAATACTTTTATTTAGTCCAATAAAACTGGATTGGAATGAACAAATATAAATAAATAACAGAATCTTATTGTATTTTACGAATGAAAATGAAATACAATAAAAATAAGAATTTTTGTCTGAATGGTAAAAATATATTACATTAAAAAAAATTTAAGTACCTCGAATAGGATTCATTAATTATAATTTTTATTTAAACACATTTGAGGTTTCCCTTTTATTTAACGAAAAAATGCTTTTATTTATGCATTTTATTATTTCTCGTAATAAATAACAAAACTTCGCCAAATATTTAAAAATACGCTAAGAAAAATAATGGAACTAAATAATAAAAACAAAAAGCATAAAATAAATTATTTATTTTTCTAAAAGCAGATATTATCAGACATAAAGAAAAAAAAATAAATGCAAATCTTTGAAAAATAAACAAAGAAGTATTAAATAGGATTTCGAATTATGCTATAAAAACACTAATTCAACAAGTGCTTAGTTCATTGTTGTATCGAGTATTCAAAGACATCCTTTTCAATTTACGATAAAATTGAAATATCTTTGTGTTAATAACATATTTAAATAAACGAAATAAAATCATTATAAGCATTGTATTTCTGTTTTAACAATTTAAAATTGTAAATTCGTTAAACTCTTAATTTTCGAAGCCTTTATAATGAATACTAATTTATGAATTGTTGGGCACTTTCACATTTTGTGATGATGGCAAGTATTATGAGATATTTATAATAATTAGTATTCACTGATAAATAATTGAGCCAAATAAATATTTTCTAATTGTGTTTGACTAAGCTTTGAAATTATCTTATAAAAAAATCATGAATAAGTAAGTATTACGGTCAATAATTCTACTCTGAGTGTAAATTAGTATTTGTTTGTTTTAGTCTTGTTTGTGTGTCTCATTTAAAAGCCACTCGAAAGCTAATGATAATGAAATTTGTAATTTTGAACCAATACCCAGTGACGAGGTCGACATTTCTGCTGGCACCCTACTTTCTAAACGTCTGTACCAGAGGTTGGCAACCTTTTAACTGTGGCGTGCCAATCCAATCGACCAATATGATTCAGTGTGCCACACAGTAGGCCATATTTGAAACAATTCGATTCCCTCGATAATCCATGCAGAGTTAAAGAATAGAGGTCAATAATATAGATTTACTGTTGTTGTTTTTTTACATATTAATTTTGCATCATTTAAAAATATTTCTTAACATAAAAATAAACAGCATAAAATTAAAATTGTACACGTACTATGTATTTTTAAACATTTATTAAAATAAGTAATATACAACAAAAAATATAAGTATTCCCCTTCATTATAGTTAAATAAAAGGATAAGTAAAAATTTTTAATGGGAACCTAGTGCTTGCACCACTCTACTTGATATCGTAAAATCAGGGGTATAATTTGGACTTTCAACTTGACACGATTCTGAACATTCAGTTGTTGACAACTTCTTCGTGCACACTAAATAGTTTTCGTGATCGCCAAGATAATGGACTCGTAGCCGACGTATCATGAGTTTGAGCCTGGTGCCGCTGAGTATCCGCCGTGTAGATAAACGATGCTCGTTAAGTCTGTCGAGAGCTCGAACGTCCTGCCGTTGGTGTGGTGTGGTAGTTAGGAGAGGGGCGGGTAGTTCAAGTGTCTTCCTCGTCACTGGACGATGGTTCAAAATTACGAGGTCCGTTGCCAAAAGCCCTCGTGTAGCTGAACAGTGCGAAGTTAATATATTCACACGAAAATAGTTTTCATATGATAGAAGATTTGTTCACTTAGATATATGTAGAACCAGCAATGACATTCAAATAGTTTACAAAATACCTGTAGATTTATCTATTGAGTTATCTTTCAGATTTTTTTCTTAATTCCGTAAATGTCCATTTTTCTGAAGATGTTTGTCAAACAAGGTTACAAATTTATCAACTTCTATCCACTTAAGGGGACACAGCACGATTCAATTGACAAAAGTCGGTCAAAAAATCAAATTTAATTTTTTTAGCTTAACTTATTCTGTATATACTTTTCTATAACTTGACAAAATTTGAAAGCTCTAAACTAAAGAAACACAGAATTATGATAGATTTTGCGTTCGTTTTATTCATCCTATTGAAATCAATTTTAAACTTGCTTATCTTGGAAGATGAAACATTGGATTTGATATTCGATATAGACTTTTCTATTAGGCCCATTTCAATGGCACAAGATTTTTACCCTATTGCTAATGGTACATGTAAAAGTTATTAACCATTTTCGAATCAACATATTATTTTCTAAAAATAATTAGACAGAATTTGCAGCAATTTTAAGTTTCAATACGCATCATGAAAGGATCTGTTATTGCGACCAATCATTATGAAGCCATACCAACTTTTATTGTATAGTTTGATGCCTTAAATCATGCTTATCATCATGCGTAAATTTTATAGGAGGAATGGCATTTTCATTTTCAGTTTGAAGTTTTCCTTAAAAATTAAGTACCTGGCGTTTTATGAAATTTGAGCACAAACTCTGTTTTGCATAGTATACACATAGGAGGTAATAAAAATTTGAAAATCCTTTAATTAAATTTTTGTCAGAGAATCATCTGTCCTTTAAATTAGTGATTTGCAGAAGCTGGGAATTGATGGGCATGTAAGCTTTTAGTGCCTCTATGTGTACTGTCTATGGCACGTATTCCACATTTGGCACATAGGTTGTCAACCCTGCTCTCTACCACGCTATTATTTAAACAGACCATCAGAACAGCATGCATCAACTGCTATGTAGAAAAGTCTTATTATCTTGTGATAATAAGTAGGTTCGAACCTCAGACCATTGTTGGTGGCCGTTGCACGATGAAATCTATCCAAGCTCAAACATTCTGTCGCCCAGTGGTTAAAGGAGAGGAAGATGACGAAGCTCAGGTGTCATTCTTATTATTTGGCCGTGTTTCCAAAATTGCGTGGTCAAATCGACATGTGCTTAATTGTGGCTTTATAGTCAGGACGTGTATAACTCACTCAATCATCAGTAGCTGGGAGATCGGACTGCTGAAAATTCAGTCTGGGATTAGGAACCTTGATATGGCTACTTCAATCATTCTTGAGTGGAGATTAGTTTACATGATTTTCAATAGATTTTAAAGTATTTTATATGCTATTATTTTATTTAGTTGGTGTAATATTTGGTTGATTCACAGAAACAAAAATTTCTAACATTGTTATCGATATTTATAACCTTACTGTTAGAAATTTGGTGCCTTTAAACTTGTTTCAGTGGACTATACATAATTTAGATTATATAAGTTTAACCTCTTTTGAATTTCAGTATCATTTTCCTGATGAATATTTCCAGTCTGCCCCGTTTCTTGTAGATATTTTGTTTTCCTTTAACCCTCTGAAATAAGAGTGTACATAATGCATAAGTGAAAACAGAGTTAATTTTTAAATGTTCTATTACTAATAGAATATATTTTTAATTCAAACTTTTCTATTAGCCATATCA